>PPLK02000086.1:0-19962 GCA_003707795.2 Clavispora fructus | reverse complement strand
CGGGAAACAGTATTTTCCACTTGGTATGGCCGCAACCGAAAGGGCTGTTTGTCGGCGCGTGCTATCCAACCGGCGGCGCCGCCGGCCCGGGCTTCACTACAAGAATAGGCTGCTGGTGTACGGGTGTGGGGGCGCCCCCCCGCGGCGGCCTGAGAGGGGGGGGGGAGAAGTGATGTGATCCATTTGGTTGGAGTGGTTACATTTATGTTTATGTAGATTGAGAGATGAGAGATAGAGCGGACATCCATGAGGAGAAAGTTCTGATATGATCTTACAGAAGTGGGCATCTGCAATAAGAACACTGTCAGGTGTACTTTTGCCCTTGGCTGATAGGCCTTGGACCGTAATTCCGGTGACAACCATCTCAAGACAAATACCAGAAATTGCTCGTTCAATTTCTCGTTAGTGGGAAAGTCTTCTTGGGGATCGCTTGATATTATTACTTTGAACTCTATAACATGTTCGCCCGAGTTGACGAACGATTTGTGTTGCCGTTATGAATTTTAAAGGCGCCGTATCTTCAATAATCCATTCTTAAATAAAAATATATTGGCTAATAGAGAAAGGACTTCAAATTCAGGCCCTCCTTTTATTCTAATTTGCAGTAATGAATGAAAATTCTGTTTGAGTTCATAAATTGAGCGCATATAGTATATCTTTCGTATAGAAGGCGTTAATATTAACTTGAAATCACCTAGCACAAAATTGCGAGCTCATAATGGTATCGGCATCTGCTTAAAGACAATTTCAACCATAAAAAATTCGAGCATATGTAGAATTGATCTATTCGTTACCATGGTCTCTTCCAAATTGAGTAAATTCGAAAAAAATGAAACATTTTATTTACCAAATCCAAATATCTTCCTAGTGAATTGACTACCACTACAATGACTTGAAAAATTACAGTCTGGCTCATTATTAACGACAAAGAATAAGTCAGGTATTGGATTTAAATAGTTTTATCACGGATCGTAAAAATCAAGTTGTGTTCGGCGTATGATTAGGTCCATACTTCAAGAGCGTCAAAGAAGTTGATTCTCTTTTGCGATTTATCAATATGGTTTACAACTTGGTATCTAACTTCATCGACCATTTGTGGTTTACCACAAGCAATAAATGCAGTGCTATTGGATGACTCAGAGATCTCAGAAACAACGATTGATTCCATAGACGGGCGACCTTCTTTAAATTCAATATGCGGCAATCTCAGTTTAACCTGCTCGAGTAATGGAAAATCATTATTCTTCTTTTCTGCTCCACCTTCTTCGGAGACTAATTGATAGAGATCTTCTGTTTCGTTCAAAGCATCAGGTCTAGTTAAATAAACTGTTGTTTCAATTTTAGTGCTTTCCAACTTCTGAAGATGTTCCCAAAACCAAGTCAAAGTCTTAATTTCTCTGACGATCCAGATAAGTTTCAACACCTGTCTGGAGGATTCGCCCTTCTTTTCCAAGTGAGTGATCTCATTGTAAATACCAGGAATACCATTTCCTCCCGCAATGAATACAGCATTTGAATATCCCTTCAAGATTTTGGCCTCACCGTAAGGACCCTCAACACCAACTCTCATTTGAAGAGATTTTCCGGGCTGCTTTGATAACTTCTTTGCCAAAGACTTGGTGAGACCATTCTTTATCTTGCAAAAGAAGGTGATGGTTCCATCATCATTGTCAATCAAAGTGAAGGGGTGCGATTGCCAGAAAATAAATCCCCTAGGGAAATAAAGCCAAGCATGGCCTCCTGGAGCCGGTTTCCAATACTTAGGCTTGTTTATGACCACCTTAATGGTGTCGTCTGAACCCAAAGAAACTGTTGATTGGGGAATACCAAACATGAATAATCTGACCAATCTCATGAAACGGTCGAAACCCCAAATGGCAAAAGAAGGGTAGATTAGTTGAATATAACCCAAGGTATCAACGTGATAATAAAGGCCAATGAGGAAAAACACGGCAAGGGAAATATGGAGAACCAAGAATATTTCGTAAAATTTTCTTCTCAAGAATAGAAGACCTTGCACGCACATTAATGAACCACAAACAGTAGAAACGGTTCCCCAGACCAAGTAGTTTTCTGCCATGGAAATTGCATAGTCACCGTCCCATATCAAAAGAAAAGTGTAGCAGACTGAATGAATAAAAGCCATTAACACGACAAGTCTCGCAATCCAACGATGGTATACCATGACAGTCGAAAACTTCCACCCAGTTAAGTATTGAACAAAATTGTTGCGTCCACCAAAGAGGACAAGCAAAGGAACAATCACAGTGCAAATAATTCCTGACCGATCAGCGACATAACGATTGATCGCATACTTCCTCAGTGGCATAACCGGGTCCTGATTGACGTAATAAATATTGACGGTGTTAACAGCAAAGCACAACCAGAAAAAAAAGAATATCACAATAGATTCTAATCTCGAAGGAACAAGAAAGTCAAGAACCCCAATAAAGCTTTGAGACTCTGCTCTTTTTCTTTTGGCCAATGCTGGTAGTGTGATATACTTTCTCCACAATCTGGAGAAGCGACCATCAAAATATCTGCCAATAGTTGGAAATAACTTGTTAGTCCAGTGAAATATCATGGAGATTACAATGACCAATCCCCAGTAGCCTAAAACTCCAGCACCGTAGAACAATGAATCATCGTAGTTACCAACAAAAATAAGGTAGGCAGCTTCGTACAAGCGCATAGTCTCATTATCGAGCTTAAGAGGGACATCAATTGCAATAGTGGAATTGAAGTCTTCAATTTCATCGATTGTCAAAGCGCTGCTTTCATAGTAGGCGTATCCTTCGGCGATTTGGGCCCTGGTGAGGATAACATCGTAGTATTCCTTACAGTAATTAGTCCAATATTTCAAATTTGATGTAGTGTTCCTCTTATTGTAAGCGAAGCAGCCCGCTAAGGTAGCAATACCAACATCTGATAAACAAAAGCAATCTTCAATGGCAGTCTCGTTACACAAAGTTGCGTAAGTCTCTAAAGCATTATCGCAAGCCCAGAATGTTTGACCGCCTTGGCCATAGGGAGCATATGCTGGAAGACCTCCAAGGACGAAGCTAGGACATATTGCCCATAAGGTAACCAAGCCGTAAAAGAACTGCATCTCCGAGACTTACTTATTTTTTTTACGTCGTGGGGGCGCATCTCTCTCTATTAAATGTTCCAAGTAAATTCCTTGCCATTAAAAGTATTTATAGAAGCTGACATAACTCCCCATGTGTCCGACGCAGAGCTATTGGCTACTTTCGCTTTGAACATAGCTAGGGTTGAAAATTTAATGCACAAGGGGTTAAATAGACATAAATGCCAAGGAAAAAACTACTGAGGCGTCCAGTGGGCTTCTCGACATATCAAAGCCATTGAATTAAAAAGAAAAAGAAAAAAAAACATCACATCGGCATTTCAACCCAGATTTGGCACTAGAGCATCCAAAAGGATAAAGAGCGCTTTTAAGTGATTGAGGAAAGTTCCAGGAGAAATGGTAGGTCGCGCTTGTATCATGTATTTCTTCAGCCCAACGACAGCGGCTAATTTTTTTTTTTTAAATCCGACACGGCGACCTCATGCAAGATGGGGTTTGACTGATCCAATCAGATAATTTGAATATGTGTACTACTCAATAAAACGATATTTTGTTTCATATCCATTCCTCGTAAATAAATAAAAATAAGGCTTAATGGTTTTCTTGCTATTGGCGAGTATTTCTTATGTCATACAGAAAGTTTTCCCACCCTCTGCGAAACATAACAGACTAATCGATGCTAAAAATGAAGGAAAAAAGGTGGGCCTAAGTGCTATACACATTCTCATTTAAATAGCCGACGCACGCAACGTTTCTCTGTAATCGGACCCGCATATACGGCTCATTGCAAGCAATAGCTATTCCATCGCGCGATACCACATAGGTTTCAAGCTGATACATGAGGAATATTGCAAAACTGGGGTGTGGAGTGGAGTTTGATTTGATTTGTGAATTATGTTTTCCGAATTTCACTTGCTTGAACGAATGTAAAGACATTGCCTGAAAATTTGCTTGCGTCCTGTAAATACCTGGAATGTCAGTGCCAACCAGCGGGGTACTTAGGGTTTCACGGACACAGAGGTACTTATATTTCCGTTGGACCGAGCCTGTTCATATTTCGGAACCCATCCTTGCAGAACTGTTAAATCGCCCGAATTATGCTTCCACGCAAATCACACTTTCTTGCCCATGATGGGAATAGGTGAATAG
Organism: Clavispora fructus; assembly: GCA_003707795.2. NCBI lineage: Eukaryota > Fungi > Ascomycota > Pichiomycetes > Serinales > Metschnikowiaceae > Clavispora > Clavispora fructus. Next base: position 15,725 of record PPLK02000086.1, on the reverse strand, counting down.
GATTTTCTTTGCTCGGAAAACTAATGAATACGCCGAAACGCGTGAGGTATTCTCCGATTTGTGCGTACTATTTCTTGGCGCATGCTTTAGAATCGTGTCATACCTCACAGTACCCACTGTGGCAACGTAATTGAAGCGAGATAAAGAACATGTGTTGATACGTGGCTGTAAAAGTTTAACCCCACTTATCACGTGCATATCTTGTCTATATAAGGAGAGGACGCCTCTTATGTTGTACAGGATTGAAGATATCAATCAATACATCGAAAGAGTTTGTGACATCAAGCAATCAGTTGTACCTGGTCTATTTCGGATAGACCTTTAAATTGAATATTTGCCCTTTTAGATGTAGCATAATACCTGCACGTTAATAATTCGACAATAGGCGATGGTCCTATATTCCTGAAAGATACCACCGAAAACACTTCCAAAAGAACATGTTCAGAGAAGAAATCCAACTTGATTTTCACTTAATAGACCGTCTATGACTACCATATAATGTTTGGTCGGCGCAACTGGAATATTCAGCTCCGAACCCTTGATGATATGGTACTCTCGATATATTTTATAAAAGAAAACTGCACACAGTACTGGTCCGGGTGTCGTACATCATTGCGCTTCGCCAACATCTTCCTCAAAGCTAATGGCTTCCCAACAACAAGACTTGATCTTTTATAACGACAATTCGTTGGTACTGGACGTGGAATTATCCCATAATGCACATCAACTTCAAATAATATCTCATAAAGAAGGAACCAACCCTTCGTGGTTTATCAACTCTCTTCTAGAGAATTCCTTGGTTGGAACAGCTAACCTGGTGAATAGAGATTTGAGAACAAAGAAAAGTGACCGCTCTCTGGTGACTTTCATTTCATTCCAAAACAATGCTGAATATGTGATCGGCTCTTGTCGAAAGCAGGGCCTAGACTTGGTGAGCATGTCCAATTTTACCTTTGTCGACTGCTTTTCCGATTTGTTCACGAAGAAGATCACAAACACGGCCAACAGCGCAAATCAATTGAAATCAATGTTCGTCGAGGTGTTGAAAAAAATCGATGATCAGAAAACCGACAAGAGAGTCATATTTGTCGAGGGACTTGAGATACTTCTAGCGGCCACAGATGCGTCCAGCAATGACATCCTACTGTGGATCCAAAAACTTGAGAGATCGTGCAGATCTCTCTTTGTGATCTCAAATACCGAGGCGCCGTTAATCGATTTGGATAACAGCAATCCACAGGATCCGGTGTTCAAGATAACGGATTTTTACGTCAAATTGCACCACAGGTCATCCCTTAACATCAACTTGATGCCTTTGTCAACCGGAAGAGCCAAAGATATCACTGGGTCCTTAACTGTTACCAAGGGCTCGCTCCCCTCACCACTGGGATTGCAAGTGGTTGAAAAAGAGTACATTTATCACTTATCAAAGGAATCTACGGTAAAGTTATTCTTCAGATAATTCAAATCATGAGGCGTTAATTAATTTTTTTTGTGAAGAGTATAAAGGTCATCCAATGCAAATTCAATTGAGCACCTAGCCCAAATAAGAGGCATCAATGGCCAGACTGACCTCTCTCCCACCAAAATCCAGTATGGTATGTTCCTCTTCGTTTTCCCCACGTCAAATACTCTTCCAAAATCCCGTACGAGGTACCTTAGCTCTGGAACAATAGTAATCTCCCTCAAACTGGAACTAAGATGCAAAGTCGATGGTTTCTCATCAATGCATAATCGTTTAAGGACATCAGGTAAAAACCCAAGCTTGTTCAAAACCTCGAGACGGTGCTGTATTTCAAGACCCATCACGTTTTTCAAGTGTTTCAGGTAGTTGAAGCCTGTGTCATTAGGTAAAGCCTTAGGAACAGACGTTGATTGCACGGAATTTTTAAGCCCGGGCGTGTTTTTCTGCAGAAGCCACTCGATCGTATGATCCGGTGGGCCATTATTTTCAGATTTGATTTTTCCATATGTGTGATAGTGTTTGAGGTCATTGCTTATCACAGGCGCTAGATATGGTCGCGCCAAGTTTGTAATGAAATGATTGACGTTAAAAAGCTCTGTGAGTCTTGTGTAAGGGGAAACTGTCTGCGGTCCAGCCGTGGCCCCATCCCGGTTGAAGCCTTGAAAATAGTTTTGGGAATAGCTAACCTCTTGGGGTTTGAGAAATGAAATCTCTATTTCGGGTTCAATTGGAACGATTTCGTCGTTGAAATTTTTGACGTAGATTTGGATATCATCAGATAAAACCCCCGTTCCAATGGAGGCATAAATTGCTGTCCAGATGATGGCATTCGGAGCAGTGATGTAATTGAGCAAAGAAGGGATTGCTGAATGAGTAGGGTGGACGACAATATTCAATATTTTCTCTGTCTTGCGGTATGCTTCTTCGAAAGTCATATCTCCAATCGTATCACGGACAAACTTGAGGAAGATCAATATATCTTGAGAGTAGCCCTTTCGGACTACATTCTCGATTACGTTTCCATATCTCTCGTCGACATCGTGGTTAAGCTTATCGACGTCGCCCATAGCGTCGGTGATAGAGACCAAAACAGGTATTAACTCATCATTTGTCAACGTGCATACCAATGAAGCAACCGCCGCACCCACTGCACTTCCTCCAATAACCCTTGGGAGCACACCTTTGAAAAAAAGAGCACGAACCACACCTAGATGACATAAGCCAAAAAGAGAGCCACCTTGAAGAATTAGGGCCGTGCAACCAAACAGCTGGCGAGCATCTTGAAAAAAATTTAGCTTAAGCTGCTTTCCATTCATGATGTAGTCGTTTTCTCCCACGTCCAGGATCGATTCGTTAAGATACTTCAAGCAATCAAGTACCTCGACAATATACTCTTGGATTTTGAGCTTTGTACCCAAGTACGATTTCGTATAGAGTCTTTTCTGCGCAATTCCTCCAAAATTTCGTATGAGTCCGGATCTCAACAAGGACATTATAAATGGAGCATCCCGGTCTAGTCTCGCCTGGCGCAAAAGTTCCTTCCTGTCGTTGATAAGAATGTAGTCGTAGTGTTTCGAGACAAAATTCTGTCTCCACACATCCATATTCGTGAGAAGATCGATTTGGGTAACGATGCGTATGAATTCCTCGTAGGTTTCAACATTCTTAAGCAGCTTAATGTTTTCTTTCAACGTGTCTTTCCTTGTATGTGCGTGGTAAAGCTTTCGGACCCAAAAGAGCCAGATATCTAAAAAAAAATCAAGAATCACCCAAACAAATGAAGGAGTCCAATTTACCACAAACTTCACCACCGGTAGGATGGCTCTTGTGGATATTTGACGTAGCATGGAGCAGTGGAGCTATCACTATAATCACACTGTGATTAGATAAAGGAGAGTGAACACTATGTGCATACTTTTCCAAAAGCGGTAATGCCCAGCTGTCCCCGTTGTTTTCTCGTAATGGGCCATTGCATGGTGTTGCCTTCTAATTACCGGGTTTAACTCTTCAGAGCTACGTTTGTACAATTCGTTTTATTGGCAACATTTGAGGAATTGGAATGGTTTGAGTTTTTTGTATTAAATTTTATTTTCGCAATCTTCTAACAAAAATGATACGATGAAGGAAATTGCAAAGTAGAAGATACCACCCAGATAGGTCTTCAAGTCCTTCCAGATGTAACATATTAAAATTTGTTCTTGACACACTCTCTCTTCGTATTTCCCGAGTCCTCTTCCGTTCTGAAATCCGTTTCGAACACAGACCCAATTTAGAATTAGAACGAGATACCGCTACCGAAGACAAGGATATATTGATTTTGCTTCTCTATTAATATTACACTCGCCATGCGCTGTGGTATTTCGCCTGTTTTTGGCGTGCTACATTTTTAACTCTATTGGTCCATTTTTTTGGGAGGTTTTTTTTTTCTTCTCGGAAATCCAGGCAGTGTGCGATCTGTTGCGATATATGTAAAACCATATCTGAAAAATTCATCAGTTTTTGCAATTTCACTTGAATTGCTGAATTACCTACCAGAGATCGCCAACCGACCTCCAGATTCCCTCTAATCAAGCAACAAACCCCAACAGGGTGAGTGGATCCCAAGAGTATAAAGATATTGCTCGCTTGATTAACGATACTGTACCATTAGTCGTACAGGAGCCTATTTGCGCATAATGAGTTGACTACATCTTCACAATCAGCTATTAGTATCCAGTCAACTGAATACTACTGGTCAGAAAGACAATCTGGTCCGTATCTCGCATGAACACAGTCGACTGTTTGTCACTGTGGGTCCCGTCTTGACCAGAAGAGTAAAACCTAACCGCTCACCTGAAACTGAAGTTCCGTAATGATCTGTGGAAGGCTCACCCCTAACTCTTTCTATGATCTATATAAGCCCTAGGAATTTCCTTAACCTCTCAATTCTCTAAGGAATACAACATCTGACAACATCGACTCCATCTCGATCTTCTCATCAATACAAATTTAGTTATCATCGTGACCTCCACTACCACTTCTGTCGAACACTCTGACTCCATTTTCAACAGTGCTTCCAGTACTATTGATGATGATGTCAATGACCTTGGGTCTGCTAACACTTATCCTGAGGTCAAGTCCGTTATCGTACCTAGCTTGTACCGAGTCTACTAGTAGACCACCTGCAGGTCGGTACTCAACACGATCTACGTTTACGCGTCTCAGTGTCGTTCTCAAGTTAGTGGAAGTTCCTGACTAAAACATTTGACCCCTTCTTTTCAACATGTCTGAACCTGAAATTATACCTTCGCCGAATGTCACACCTGGAGAATTTGTCAAATCTCAAGATGGATCGTCTGGCCCCGGACATGACAAAAACATACGCGATACGTTCCTTGGGGAACCCGACACCAAAAAGATCAAACTTTCGACCCCCGAGACGATACAAAACCTACTAGAAACCAATCCAGGACTTTTTGACCGTACTAAAAATGGTTCTTTCGATGGCCCTGCGATGCCTCAGGTCCCTGGGGCCACAGCAACGCAAGTACCTTCCACCATCCAACCAATTTCTTCTGGTACTCAGAGCATACCTTACAACCCCCAATTGCTACCCTCTGGCACCCAAACTTTACCAGCTGCTAATTTTTTACCAACAGGTGCTCACTTTTTACCGCATGGGCCTCAGATTTTGCCAAACGGAACCCAGTTTCTACCACCTGGCGCCCCGTTCTCAAATGGCGCCCAGCTCTCACCATACGGCAGTCAGTTCGCACCTAGTGGCACCCAGCTCCCACCCCAGGGTTTACCCGCGCATCCACATTTTGTATACCCTGATGGCCAGGTAGTGCCTGCTGATGCCCAACCCTCAGAACCTACAATGACATACGCCATGAAAAAACAGCTTGAGAGAACAGAGAAACAAAGACAACGTGAACTAGAGAGGCTCGAGCGCGAGGCCAAGAAGGAATGCGAACGTCTCGCCAAGAAAGAGGAAAGAGAGCGCAAGGAATTGGAGCGCAAATTGAAGCGAGAGCAGCTTGAAAAGGAAAAGGAACAAAAACGAGAAGAGGAGCGCATCAAGCGCGAGGAGAAGCGCAAGAAGGCCGAAGACGAACGGAAACGCAAGGACGAGGAGCGGCGCAAGAAGGACATGGAGAGGAAACAGAAGGAAGACGAGCGCAAACGGAAAGAGGAGCAGAAGGAGCGAAGCCAAATGCGCATTTCCAGTTTCTTCGCTGTCAAGCCGGAACAAACAAAAAAGGAAACCCGCAGCTCTCTGCCTGCCGAAGCAGCTACACCCAAGCGTACAATCGACCAATACGACAAGGATTTCCTTCCGTTTTTCAAAAAGAGAAATGTTCTGATGGCCCCCAGTGGGCAACTTCTGCAAGAAGACCTTCTCCGATCGGTTCTGGAGTTTGATAGTGCACTCACCCTGGGTAGCAAGCTCGAGTTGAGTCTGCTTGCGAACTCGCTGCAATCGGTCGAAATCACTGTCCACACCAATTCCGACCAGCTAGTGCAGGCACTCAACTCGGCTCAGACCACCGAAAAGGAGTTTCAGCAATTGGTGGCCAACTTGCCTCCGATCAAGTACTTACAGTTCTACGAGAACTCCAAGCCCCCTTACATCGGCACCTGGTGTTCGCTAAAGCACACTGCCACTGCCATCACCCCCACCAATGCTCTCGATACAAGTCTAACCGGTTTTGACTACAACTACGATTCGGATTTGGACTGGGATGGCGACGATGAAGACGGCGAAGATATCGACGAATTGGATGATGGGGAGGAGGAGGATGATGATATGGCGGAAGAGGAAGACATGGACGACTTTGTTGAAGACACGGGAGACGGATCCAAGAAGCGGGTCCAGGTCGGAACAATCCAGTCCACCACGTACTGGAACGATGGCACATCGACCCTCCCTATATTCGACGACATCAAGTACCAGATTCTTGACGCGGACATTGACTTCCCCATCGATCCCTTTAAAGACTATTGGAACGCGCCCAAGGCGGCGCCTGGCCCACCACCACAAAAGGTCCCACTCGTTTCGTTGGACCAACTCGGCACTCCTCAGAAGGCCAGCACGCAAGCAAGCCCCAACATTCTCACGCCGCAAAAACCCACCATCAAGGAGCCGGAAATCGTCAAGAAGCTTGTTGAGTTTATTGAGAAGAACTGTGATTTTTCTGTGGGCACGTTATCGGAGTTGGCGAAGAAGGAATTCAAGACCTACACCAAGAGCATTCTCAAGCACACGATCCAAGAGGTGGCGGTATACAACAAGAAAAAGGGCGTGTGGGAGATCAAGCCGGAAGCCGTGTAGTGGGTACCATTCATCAGGATGCAATTGGAGTGTAAATTACCATACAATCTATAGAACAATATACGGTACGATATCAGGCACAGTCTTGGAGTATAATATTACAGTAAGATATTACGGTACGTTATTACAGTACAATATTATAGTACAATATAAGGTAAGATACTAGGCAGTCTTGGAGTACAATCTGCGTACACTATTACGTACATTATTACGTACATTATTACGTACATTATTACGTACATTATTACGTACATTATTACGTACATTATTACGTACATTATTACAGTCCATTGTTGCATCCCACAGACACATCCAAAAATATATTTCCACTACCAAAGCGCTTTTCCAATATTGATTCATTTCGAGAATATTGACCAAGGTCAATCCTAGACCGTACACCCATGTAGGACGCGCGTAGACCACAATAACCCCACAAGGCAGACTAAACATGGAAGAGGAACCGGATGAATCCTCTCTACATTTCATTTCCACCCAAATCCAGTCTCGTCACGAGGAAACCGAAAAACTCGAGAAAAGCATCGCCAAACTCACGCGGTTCAAAAATGCTCTAGACAAGGTGGTTCCAGCCCAACCCAAGGTGGTGAAGAAAACCCGCAAGGCACAAGCGGCCAGAAATGCGCCCCTGGCATCGCTCAGCGCGTTTGTGCGGGAAACTTTGGGCTCCAAGAAGCATGTGGACACCCAAAACGTGCTTGACTTCTTCACCGGCGACGAAGCCAAGATGAACAACTTCTTGGACCGACTCGGAGAGAAAACCAAGGTCCGCAGGCGCAAACGAGCCCAGAGCGAAAGCACCGACGCGTTGGTGGGCGAGCAGGAGTGGAAAAAGTTGCTTGACGGGATCCAGCTCCGGTTTCCCGCGTTCTCGAACAAGAACCGCAAGAGCCTCCGATACATCACGGGCAAAATCGAACTGCTCCAGCATCGCGAGAGGACGCCAACAGAACCCGCGGACCTGCCGTCCATGTGGTCTCAGGCGTCTAAACAGCTCAGCGATGAGCTCACTACGGAAGATGTCAAGTGGCTCTACGACTTGGATGAGGAACATCTCGACCACACCACGTTTGACACCACCCAACCGTCTCAGGAAGAACCGCTTGCGTTGACGCTCTCGCAGGTGTTTGAGCGGGTGCCGCGGGACGAGTCTGTGATTTCCAATTCCGAGTCCGAACCCGAAGACGACTTTCCGGGCGACTTGAGGGACTCACTGGGGGACTCCCCGGAGGAAGCTGTGTCTGGGGATTCGGAAAGTCGTGGATCGGCTATCCCCTCGCACCAGCATGTGGCCATCCCTGACTCGGTGGATGTGCTTACCAGCATTCACTTTGGTGCCAGTGTTTCCAAGTCGCAGTCGAGAGTAGGGTCTCCGGTCCAACCGACGCCCCAATCTACGCCCGTGAAAGAACGCTGGCCCACCGACCTCGTCATCACCTCGTCGCCCATACAAGACAGCGCCAAGTCGCAGGAGGTGTTTCTCACCGCCCCCACAAACCCCAAAGGCACGCAACAGGTGTCACGCGCCACGGTGGTGTTCCACGGTGCTCTCCGGTTGGTGCCCGTTGGGTCGGATATCACCATGGAAACACGGGCGCCGCCAGAGGCCGACGTGGTTCCCGACTCGGAAGACGATGCCGAGCTCACACTCATTGAAATCACCAAGCCGGTTGCGGCGTCGGAGTCAGTGCTCCAAGTCCCGTCGTCGCCCGGCCTGGATCTTCCGCTGGTTCTACATCCTGGCGATGAGGTCCCCGCTTGTCTATAATGCATGCATTCCTATACCGTGCCCATGTATCCAAAAATACCGCCACCGTCGGTTCGTGTGCTCGTCCATCAGAGGTACTTCTTGTGGTCCGCATCAATGTGGTCGCTCAACAACCGCGTTTCCAAAAACATCAACACATACGCACTCACAACAAAGTTCAACAAGAGCGATCCGCCCGCAACCACCAACGTGTTCAAGTTGCTTCCGTACTTTCTGTTGTAAAGCGCCAGGACCACCCACCACGCGTGGTAACACCCAAACAAGAACAACACGAGCGTGGTGCCGGTGAGAAGCGACGCCTTGGCCGCCCTGGATTTCGAAATCCGCTCTTTGTTGACTTTGTACTTGATTTCGGCCATTGGGGAAGTAACAGGGAGAGGAGTCGGACCGGCAACACCACATTGTGTGCCGCGCCACCCGTACCTCCGCGGACCCACCCATGCAACTCGTGCGACTCGGCTCACCACCGGGTTATGGCTATTTCCCTCTTTCGCCACATCGACACTGCCCCACCCAACCATTGTTGATGGAAAACCTCTACAACAACGACCCCTCGCTCCACGTGGAGCCCGCGTACTACAGTGGTGGTGTTCCTGTGTTCACGCCCACCATGGATGAGTTCCGTGATTTCTACAAGTACAATAAGGCCATCAACCACTACGGGATGCAGTCGGGAATCGCCAAGATCATCCCTCCCGCCGAATGGACCCGGCTGTTGCACGGAACCTACACCGACGAGAATCTCCGCCGCGTCCGAATCAGAAACCCCATTGTCCAGAATATGAACGTGACCGCGGGCCACCAGGGCGTGTACTCGCTGCAGAATGTGGAGCGTCAGCGGTCCTACGACATTTACCAGTGGAAAAGCCTCTCGCAACGGGCCAACTACGTTCCGCCGGCGCACAAGAAGAGAAGACGGCTGCCTGAGCCCCAGAGAGCGACTCCTCCAACTCTCTCTCCCGAAACTGCGACTCCGCACGGGCTTTGGTCAGGAGACTTCAACATCGACGTTTCAGAGTTCTCCGCCGAACGGTGCGAAGAGTTGGAGCAGCTCTACTGGAAGTCCTTGAGTTACGCCGAGCCCATGTATGGCGCCGATGTGTTGGGATCCCTCTTCAAGGAGTCCACCACCGCGTGGAACGTGGCCCATCTCCCCAACGTGTTGGACTTGATGGAGGAAAAAATCCCCGGGGTGAACGATGCATACTTGTACGCCGGGCTATGGAAGGCGAGCTTCTCGTGGCATTTGGAGGACCAGGACCTCTACTCCATCAACTATCTCCACTTTGGCGCGCCGAAGCAGTGGTACGCCATCCCGCAGAAGCAACACCAGCAGTTCTATGCGCTCATGAAGGACATTTTCTCCGAGGACTATAAGCAGTGCCACGAGTTCTTGCGCCACAAGACATTTCTTGCGTCGCCGCAGTTTCTCGCCAAGCACGGAATAGCGTGCAACAAAATCGTGCACAACCAGGGCGAGTTCATGATCACCTACCCTTACGGCTACCATGCGGGATTCAACTATGGCTACAACTTGGCCGAGTCGGTCAATTTTGCGCTTGACGACTGGTTTCCTTTTGCTGAAAAAACCCACAAGTGCGAGTGTATCTCCGATGCAGTGGCCATCAACGTTCGCCGCATATACTGCAAGTTCAAGGGCATTCCGTACGAACCAACTTCGTCCGAGTTGTCAACCGCTCCAATTCAAGACAAACACCCTGCCCCGAAACCGTCGACCACATATGACGTGACACTACCGCAGAAAAAGAAACCGGGCCGCAAAAGACAGAGGATCGATCCACCAAGGTACGAGTGTGTCTTGTGCCCCAACAATCTTGCGCCCACACTCAAGCATTTGCGCCCATTTGAGCTTCTCTCGACAGATGTTCTTGACCACAAATCGAAAAAACCCTTCCGGGCCCATCGTGTGTGTGTCAGTATGTTTCCTGATCAGTTGATGGTGCAAAGTTCCTTTTCGGGTGACCCGAGAGAAGATACGGTCAGAGGAATCGACCTGCTCGCAAGAGCCCAGAGAAACTTGGTTTGCTCTGTATGCCACACCCGCAACCGCATTCTGGTGTCGGCAACATCTCCTTCTCATGGTAGTTGCTTCCAGTGCTCAGCACCCAAATGTACCCGATCGTTCCACGGCACGTGTGCGTTGGCCGGAGGATTCCTCTTTGATAAGAATTTGTGCAAACAACACCGGAAAACACCCCACTTCGATGATGCCGAGAGCAACAATAGAGCAGCGCTGTCTATCCACCAGGGAAACATCATCCAATTTTCCATTTCGCCTATAGGCTCTAAAAGACACACCGCCAACGTGTTTTGCGGGTTAGTGACACGCAACAACCCCACCGAGGGCACGTTGGAGGTTTTGGTGTACCCGCATTTGACCGAGTCGATGGAAGTTCTTTACGAGTGTGTCTTCTTGTCCGACTCGGGCGAATTGTGTAACGGCGAGCTTTCCAACTTGGGCGTTTCAAACGAACCACCGCTTCAGCCTATACGTCTGAAGTCTGTGCCAGACCTCGAGTCGCATCTTCCAATACCGTTCCATATTCCCCATCCCAACTACACAACCGAACGAGGTGCTGCAGCATTTTCTCCCGAATCCGTGAACCGCCTTGTTTTTATCAATGAGTTCTCCGATGGCGGTGTGAGTATGGACGGGAGGACCCCAGTCCGGTTTGTGAGTGAATCCTTCCACGAAATATGATGAATACGAATTAATGATTACGACACTAGCTGTAGGATCCTGGTAGATACTGGATGAGGTCAATATGGCCCAATATTCGCGTAGATGCAGTCAAGCCTTCTCCCAACCGTTGTGGTTCTCCATGTTGATGCGGCGCGCATCTTCCACCAACTACTTATGGGTCCTAAGCGAAAACCCAAACAAATTTACGTGGAAGATGACAGTCTCAGCGAAGACTTGGACGAAGTTTCCGAGGACGTGATTAGTTTTCCTCCTCCCAAGAGACCGAAACCGGAAGTGCTCCGTCAGAGTAACGTACAGTGGACGGAAAAGTACGAACCCAAGTTACCTAGTGACGTTTGCATCAATCCGCGCAAGGCGAAAGAAGTCAAAGAAGCATTGTATGCTATGGCCAAGCACGAGCTGCCGACTCGTCTCCTTGTGCTTACGGGCCCTTCCGGGTGTTCCAAATCGACCCTAATCAAGTGTCTCGCCAAAGAGTTGGTTCAAGACAGAAACCGGACACAACCCAACTTGGAGCCGGGCATGGCGGATGACAGCGGCATCGTGGAGTACCTTGAGTCGGAGGTTCTCGACGTGGCTCAACCCAACCAGTTTTCCGACTTTCTCGACGGCTGTCGGTACCGCGTTGGAGCCAACTTTGCAGTGGTGTTGATCGAGGAATTGCCCAATGTATTCCACGGCGAGACATTGGCGGCGTTCCGACGCAAGTTGAGCGAGTGGATCCACTCGTCCGACACGGACTTGCCCCCGGTGGTGCTCTGTTTGTCCGAAGTGGAGCTCGCCAACGAACACAGAAGCAGAGGCTACTACAACATCGAAAACAACTTGACGATGGAAACGCTCCTCGGCTTGGACCTTGCGAGAAGCGCCACTGCGGTCGGGCTAATCAAGCGGATCCGAATGTTGGCCGTGGCGAAAACGTTCATGAAGAAAACCCTCGGCCGCATCGTGGACAAGGAACGGCTCCGGATCCCCGCGAAAATGGCAGACACGGTGTTTCTGCCGATGTACGAGGGAGGCGATGTGCGGTCGCTGATCTGCAATCTCCAGTTCTGGGCCCTGCTGCCGCTGTTCATGAAGCAAACGGCGCTGGTGCGAGAAAACCACCTCTCCCTCTTCCACGCGGTGGGAAAGGTGATTCATTCCAGTTCCAAGTTCGCGGCGATGGACGACGATGCCAGCGACTTTTTGTCGATCCAGAACGTGGTGGAGGGCTACAACAACATCGGGCTCTTGCATCTCGCCATGTTGGAGAACTACGCCATCTACAACGGGCTGCAGTTTGACATTGCGGTGGCGGCGCGGTTGGTGGACCACCTAAGCGTCAACGACACGTTTCCCGAGGAGGCGCAGGACTACGGGCTCCGGGCCGTTCGGTGTGAGCTTCGTCTGGTGGAGCAAATGCCGGGACGCACCCAGCCCATGAAGTTCCCCCGGCACTTCAAGATGGTGCGCGAGGCCAACAAGGTGCAGCAGGAAATCCACCAGTACGTGCGGTATGTGGGCGGGACCCACGTGCTGTTTGAGACCGCCAACTTGTATGACGGGTGTTTGTTGCCGGCAATCTACAACAGTTTCGGGTACAAGCTCCGGCACGGGCCGAAACTGTACGGCTACAACCGGCTCGGCGGCGGGTTCAAGCCGTTGTACGCCGACGACGACTTGCCTGTTTTGGAAAGCGAGCGGGAGGCAGCGGCAGGGGAGATGGACCAGTTCCACGCGGATATTGCGGCGCGGATTGCGGCGGAGAACGACAGCGAGGAGGAAGAAGGGTTGAGCGAGGAGATTGACGACTCGGACGCTGATTTTGACGATACGCTTGATAGCCGGCTTTTTACGTTGACGCAGAAGGATCTGGACGACGAGTTTCTGGACGACCCGCAGTTGGATATGCTTGTGTCACAGGGAAGGATATAGACTAATATGCCAGGTCGGGTTCTTACATAGACTGATGGGCCAGGTCGGGTTCTTACATAGACTGATAGGCCAGGTAGGGTTCTAACATATAGACTAATAGATCAACCAGGTAGGGTTCTAACATATAGACTAATAGACTAATATGCCAGGTTGGGTTTAAGAGGGAACTTTCGGAAGGTTAAGTAGGAGTGATATGGTGTGATAGGCGTCCAGAATACACCACTAGCGCACTATCACTACCAGTTTTCCATCACCACCACCCCATTGCCGCCACTTCTACTGCTACACCGCCACCAGTTCTACCACCAGTTGTACCACCAGTTGTACCACCAGTTGTACCACCAGTTCTACCACTGCTCGGTTTCAGAATGTATTATCGTACAATCAGCACAACATCAGTACGTCATGCAGAACTCCATTACACCCACTAATTCGTCGCCGCAGCAAAGAACTCAGGGTCTTCTTCAAGCAGCTCCTTGATGATGTCTAACCCGCCCTGGAACTCTCCGTTCATGTACAACTGCGGGAACGTGGGCCAGTCGGAAAAAGTCTTCAACCCCTGGCGCACCGCGTCGTCCTTCAAGATGTCAAAAAAGCCGAACCGCACCTGGTTCTCCCGCAAAATCGCCACCAACTGGCGCGAGAACCCACACTGCGGCGCAGAGGGAGAACCCTTCATGAAAAGCATCACCGGCGCCGCGGCCGTCAACTTCTGCAAACGCTCGTTGAGCTCCTCGGCGCTGGTCTCGGCAACCGGCGCCGTGGCGGCCACCGCGTCTGTCTTTTCCGCCACGGCGGGCTTTTCTTCCGCTTTTCCGCCAAACTGAGCAAGCGCCGCAATCAACTCCTTGGGGTCGGCGCCGCTCAACTCCTTCAAGATGGTGGAGTTGCGGATGAGAATGAAGTACGGAACCGCCAGCACCTCGAACACCTCGCCGATGTCCAGAAGCTCGTCGGCGTTGATGGAAAGAAACGTGACATTTGGGTTGGCGGCGGCTAAGGTTTTGATCACGGAGTTCATGGTCTGGCACGGCGCGGCCCAGGGCGTGTGGAAGTATAACGTGACCAACTGGTCTTTCACATTGGTGAGGTCTGTGAACTGCTCCTCGGACTCGATTTCGATAACCGACATGGTGGAGAAGCGGAGGATTACTAAGAGCGGATGGATGTGGAGTGCACGAAGTACATGGAGGCCGGTCCCGTGGGCGCGGCGGCGGGAGGCACGGGTGTGAAGAGAGCAGATGGACCTAAATGATAGATGAAGTTAGGGTTGTATTCGTGGGTTTGGATACCTTGACGTTTTTGAGGCTGTAAATCTACGGTAAGGGGAGGATATTAGAAACGATGAAGCGAACTCACTGTATGGGGTGCAGGAACAGCGTGCAAGGGGCTGACGGGTGGAAACTCCCAATTCACAATATATTGGCATGGTGAAACAAGTGGCGAAGTTTCTCAAACTCCTGCAAGCCTCTGGGAACATTCATTTTTATCCATAACAGAGTTATTTATCTTTGAAGATTCACCAGCTGGAAAATCTTCTCTATTTATCAGTTTTCCGTTCAGATATTCCATGAGTTTCCATTGCTGGTTAGCCGGGGATCTCTGAAGGATGCACTGCATTCATTTCAACAAGAAAGTAGTGACGTGAGTGACAGCACCGGCAGGGAGGCACGGGTGTAGTATCGAGACCTCAGTACCCCCTAACCCCCAGTACCACCTTACCTCCAGTGCCCCCACTCCTCAGTGCCCCCACTCCTCAGTGCCCCCACTCATCAGCACCATGACTACTATCGCTACCATCAATACCCTTACCCCAATTCGGACAAGCTCCACATACCGTTTCCACTCCACCCACCTACCTGGCACCTCTTGTGTGCACTCCGCCGCCGGGCAAATCCCCGGTTCCTGTACCGCCGAAGAAAAGTGGGGTACATACGACGTTGCACAACCTTCTGGCCCAACAATGACATATTAAACGGTTTAACTCGAGGTGACATAAAACATCACCTGAAGTGGAAAATTAGAGGCTCTGGGTGCCCAGAATCCACCTCCCGTTTACCAACGTCTCACTTCTCTACTTTTCTCCTTTTCTCTACTTTTCTCACTCTACTGCTCATTCCGCTCGTATCGACTTTACCCTGCTTCACTTTCTCATCCGCAACTTCAGCACCGAAAAAATACAGACAAAAATAGTGACAAAAACAAAAACATAAACAAAACAGTGACAAAACTGAGACATCTCCCAGGAACACCCACTATTCTCTCCCTTTTCTCCCATTTCCACCGGTGTCTGCCACGGAGTCGGAGTCTGTATTCCTGCACACACGCCGCTTGCCCCGGATTTGAAAGCGCTCACACTTTGTTTCCGCACCTCTTTTTTCTCACCACTGGCTCTTTCTCTGGTTTCTTATTTATTGCTCTCGGATCTCCGTTGACGCCTCATTCCACCTGCTGTGCCGGCACCATTCCCCGCATTGCCCTCTCCCCTTCCCCACGTGCCCCACCCTGCAACTTCCCACCC
>PPLK02000085.1:0-20315 GCA_003707795.2 Clavispora fructus | reverse complement strand
TGGCAACACAAATGGCTGATGGTGCCATCGCCTACTTCCTCCAAACCAATCTCCACTTATGGTCCCATTCCGACAGCGAGGCTGAAAATACCCAAACGTATCCCCGAAAATACCCCAATCCCCGGTTCGTGTCCCAGTTCCACCCCACCAAAGCCACGTCTACGGTTCGCCCACTTTCTTCCGGCAAATAGTCCCCCTCGCCCCTCTGCTCCTACAATGGCCCCGAGCGGTTGTTTCCCCATCTGTCGCAGACCACCCGCGCCAAATGCGCAAAGATTCTTACTAATAGCGAGTCCTCCTCCCGCCGCACACTCCCGTAGCGTAAAAGAGGCGGTTGCCCGTGTTAGTCAGCATCATAGGCACTGCGCCAGCACCGTGACCCTATGTTGTTTGTTCTTTTTTTCTTTTTCCTTCCACCGCCTTTTTTTTTTTCGTTTTTCTTGGTGGCCAGTGTAGCGCACCATTATTACGGACTGCGCCGTGTCACGAGCGCAAAACCAAACCAATAATTAAGCATCAACCACACCCGCTTGTTCTCACCCGTTTTTTTTTTTTCCCTGAGGCCGTTTCTGCTGTTTGCCGTCGCGGACCCGTTATAAACACCGCTCTATCCGCCGCCGCCGTCGTTCCCGTCCGGAACCTCGCCCCGTTTATTTTCTTTGAGTTCCACGGCGCTTTCTTTTTTTTCTTCCTGTCCCTTTTTCTCGACCATGGGAGACACAAAGTCCAAGAAAACTATCTCCAAGTTGGGCCGCCTCTTTGGCATGCTGCATTCTGACCTCACATCGTTGTCGCTGGGGGAAAGACAGCCGCCAGAATCTCCCCAAGCCGCCTCGCCCAAGCCGGAGATCCACTCGCCCGCCGCCATCAGACCCGCGGTCCAACCTGCCGGTGTCGCCCTTTCCTCCGATGAAGACGTGCTCTACCCGCTCCCTCACGAAACACTGCGGGCAACGTCGCCGTTTGCAGCCACGCTGCTTGTCACGCCGTTAGCGGGCGCGCCGTTTGCCGCCAGCAGCGCGGTGTCGCTGCCGCAGTCGGTGCTGTCGTTCGACTCGCCGCCACAGGCACTCCACTTGGGCAGCGGGCCAGCGATCCCCGACCACGTGGCGGGCGGCACCCGGTCGCTGCCGGTGTCGCGGCTGTCGTCCGTCAATGTGTCGCGCAAGGCCACGGTGTCGTCAGGCGCGGCGTCCGCCAAGCCTGCCAAGCTGAGCCTGGTGTCACGGTCGCTGTCGGTGAAGCGCGCCGGCGGTGGCCTCCTGCCGTCGGTGTCGGCCACCCACCTCGTGCTTTCTGCGGCTAAGCCGCGGTTCAAGATGTTCGAGGACGGGTCGCACGAACACAACTTGCGCGCGGCCAAGCGTCAGGAGAAGTTGAGCAACATGTTGAAGGACTTGTTGGGTGCGAAAAAGCTCCGTGATGGGGCCAAGTCGGCCGTGCCCAATATCTTGCAGCCGGCCGCCGACGCCGCCAAGGACGGCGACAAGCCGCCCACGTTGTTTGCCGGGCTCGTCAGCCAGGTCAAGAACAACACGTCGCCGTACGACACGCTGGGCGCCGACTTGTTGAACCCCATGAGTGACCAGGACTGCCGCTCGTTTGCCGAGAAGTACGGCCGGTGCCAGGAGGTGATTGGCCGCGGGTCGTTTGGCGTGGTGCGCATCTCGCACAAGAAGACAGATAACGCGCAAGTGGGCCTGGAGGAGGTTCTCTATGCGGTCAAGGAGTTCAAGCGCCGCCCCAACGAGTCGGAGCAGAAGTACCTGCGCCGGTTGACGTCGGAGTTTTGTATCTCGTCTTCTTTGAAGCACGTGAACATCATCGACACGTTGGACTTGTTGAAGGACGCGAAGGGCGACTACTGTGAGGTGATGCAGTTCTGCTCCGGTGGCGATTTGTACACCTTGATTATCGCCGCCGGCAAGCTCGAGTACGCCGAGGCCGACTGCTTCTTCAAGCAGCTCATCCGCGGTGTCACCTACATGCACGATATGGGCGTGGCCCACCGTGACTTGAAGCCGGAGAACTTGCTTTTGACCCAGCAGGGTGTATTGAAGATCACCGACTTTGGTAACGGCGAGTGCTTCAAAATGGCGTGGGAGAAGGAGATCCAGCTCAGTGAGGGCGTATGTGGCTCCAGCCCGTACATTGCGCCCGAGGAGTTTGTCCAGAGCGAATTCGACCCCCGCTGTGTGGATATCTGGGCTTGTGGCGTGATCTATATGGCCATGCGAACCGGCCGTCAGCTATGGAAGTTGGCCGACCCTAAGCGCGACGAGTTTTTCCAGGAGTACCTCTTGAAACGCAAGGACGCCACCGGCTACGAGCCCATCGAGTCTTTGAAGCGTGCCAGATGCCGAAACGTCATCTATTCCATCCTCGACCCCATTCCTGAGCGCAGAATCAACGGTAAGCAGATTTTGAACAGTGAATGGGGCCGTGAAATCAAAGTCTGTGCTGCTGGAGGAAACGGTTCTTCTACCACCCCCTCTTCGGCCACGGGGAGTACGTCTGACCTTGGCCAGTCGGTCCCGACCGGGAAAGTGCCTGCCACGGCCTAGATTCGGTCTCCACCATTCTGCTGCGGCTTTCCCCCTCATGCTACCTACATTATCCTCATCAGCGCCGACCTGCTGTGGTCTGGACCGATGTGTCGATTACCATTCCATGAGAGCCTCCTGGCTCTTATATGAACTCACGATTACACTTTGCATCTTTATTTATCGTACCGCAAGGTACCGACGTCGTACTGACCAAGAAACGACCCCACTCCTAGACTTTATGTTTTGTATACAGCTTTTTTTTCTCTATCTTTACATTGAATCATACGACGATATGAGCCTGATGAAGTGTAATCCACCACGTATGTAGAGATTCCAGCACTGGAGGACATAAATGTTCTTTGACATGCAAACCCTAACATTCGCAATGTCTACACAACGCAGCTCAATACAGGCGCGCGGGAGCGTCTATTTCTGCGGCCGCTACTTGTTTTTCTAAAAATACGTTGGCATGGTTGAACTTTCTGACTTTCAAAGACAGGAGAAGGTTGGCGAAGGTATGTTACATCCCCCGGAAGTGTCCTGTGACCACTTACGGGCCCGGAATTTTCTGTCCCCATCTGGATTTTTTCCCCTTTCGGATCATTTGCTAACATAACAGGCACATATGGTGTGGTGTACAAGGCGTTGGACACCCGCCACAACAACCGCGTGGTGGCGCTCAAAAAGATCCGGTTGGAGCTGGAAGACGAAGGCGTCCCTTCTACCGCCATCAGAGAGATTTCCCTTTTGAAGGAAATGCGCGACGACAACATTGTTCGTCTCTACGATATCATCCACTCCGA
Organism: Clavispora fructus; assembly: GCA_003707795.2. Lineage (NCBI taxonomy): Eukaryota > Fungi > Ascomycota > Pichiomycetes > Serinales > Metschnikowiaceae > Clavispora > Clavispora fructus. The sequence goes on along the minus strand of PPLK02000085.1, from coordinate 16,966 downwards.
CTCGCACAAACTTTACCTTGTGTTCGAGTTTTTGGACTTGGACTTGAAGAAATACATGGAGTCCATCCCCAAAGGGGCGGGTTTGGAGCCATCGATGGTCAAGCGGTTCATGATCCAGTTGGTCAAGGGGATCAAGCACTGTCACTCCCACCGGGTGTTGCATCGCGACTTGAAACCACAAAACTTGTTGATCGATAAGGAGGGAAACCTCAAGTTGGCGGACTTTGGGTTGGCGCGTGCATTCGGTGTGCCATTGCGTGCCTACACCCATGAGGTGGTGACGTTGTGGTACAGAGCGCCCGAGATCTTGTTGGGGGGGAAACAGTACTCCACCGGGGTGGATATGTGGTCGGTGGGGTGCATTTTCGCTGAGATGTGCAATCGCAAGCCGTTATTCCCCGGAGATTCCGAGATTGACGAGATTTTCCGTATTTTCCGCATCCTCGGTACCCCGAACGAGGAGACGTGGCCCGATGTTTCGTTTTTGCCCGACTACAAGCTCACGTGGCCCAAGTGGGCCAAGACTAGCTTGGCCAAACACGTGCCAACATTGGACAAGGACGGAGTGGACTTGTTGGAGCAGATGTTGACCTACGACCCCAGCAATAGAATCAGTGCCAAACGGGCGTTGGTTCACGCGTACTTTCAGGAGGACAACGACGACACGTACGACAGCTATTCGCGCTCGGTCAATATGAGCTAGGTTGTGGCTACTGCTGAAAGTGCTTCATTTCATTTCTGACATTTTTTATATGATATTCTAATGACTTCTTTGTAACCATGCGTGGATGACGAGGGCCGTGAGGAGAAGCGCGATGGACCATGCCATCATTTGCGTATTATTGGCCCCCGTTTGTGTCACCTCCCTCCTTTGCGTTGTAGTTACGGCGTCTTCGGACAGTAATATGGAGGGTGGTTCATGCAATGTGGCCCCCGGCGCCAAAAGTGGGTCCTTAGGTGGGTTTATCTCCAAAGAGTACTCTAAAGACGCGGTTTCGGAATCCAAAAGTGGAGGTGGCGCTCCAGCGTCGGGTTCAGAGGTTCCCTCAGGCGGCAGATTCGGAGCACAAGTGACGTCTCGCCCGCGAGACTTGACTTCCTCTAATGCAGTTAGGAGACCAGAGATCTCGTAGCGCATATCATGCATTTTCTCGCGGATCACCTCGTTGTTGGTGCAGAGTCGTTTCAAGAACGCCAAATCCCGCGAGTTCTGGATCTTGAGTTTGTCCAACTTGTGGTGGATGGATTGAAAATTCAGGTGGATACTGAAGTGATGGTGGCTGAGGTCTTCGAGCATGCGATGCAAATTGAATCGTTCAAAGTCGTCGCCAGACCAGATGCTGGACGCCCGGTCGCGGTGGATCCCGTCCATCAATGACGAGGTGTCATCAGTGTCGGAATCGTAGGTGAAGGGCGATCCGGATCGTACCAGGGACATAGTTGGCGACTGGTGCAACACCACCTGCTGGAACCCGCACTCGTTCCTGTAAAGCAAATTGTTGTGGTTATCTTCGTATACCCGATGGTTGTCACCAAAGTCGCCGTACACCGTTTTCTGGTGCAAGTCCACCACCTTTATTTCGGACAACACTCGTGTAAGCATCAGGAGAAACTCGGTCTTGGATCCATTCTGCATTGGTGATGGGGCGAACGAGGCGATCCTCAGCCGGATGATGGAGTCATGAGTAAGAAACCCGAGCGGCAACTGTAGCTGGATCTCGATTGCTTGGAGAAGGTGCACTATATCTCTGTCATCACAGGTGTTTAGCATATGGGCCCACGCGCGGTCGAATATGGATTCAACCTGAGGGAGCGGTCCCGACGGCAGTTGAGATTCCATGCGGAGGCAGTAGTGACCCGTGTTTTGGAAACTACTCTTTGTAGTATAGTAATAGGAGTATTCTGCAGGAGGCACTGCCGCAGCGGAGATTGTGTTGGGTTTGAGGGGGAGTAGGTTTAGGGAAAAGATTGGCGGATCTTTTGGGGCGAAGTTGTTGTGTGTGTTGAAGCTTGGGGTTTTCTGAAGAGTAATGACGCTTGGATGGTGGATTTTGGCATCGACATGGAATTGGTGGATAAATGCAATGATGTGCGAAGCGAGATCAAAGGCCAAGGTATGTGCATTGACAGTGGGAAAATAACCAGAAAGTGCGAATTCCGCATTAGGTGAATTGCCAAACGAGCTGGTGTCATTGACCTCCGGGTCAAAACTGGAACCAAAAAAAAAAATACAAGTTCTATTCGCATGATTACTTGCCCCCACGTACGCTGTCATACCCGTTGCGACGAAGAAAAGGGCACAAGGATTTGGGAGTACCACGGTGTTTCTCCCACACCCGTACCGCGGCCCACCCGTACCGCGACAAACACTGCTACCACTTCTTTCCACCACATGAGCGGAAACTACCCTAAACGCCAGTACCCGGAGTCAGGAAACTATCACGGACGCTACCGGGGTCGCAACGACCACTACTCGCAGTATCGGCGGGAATACCGAGATGGTGAACGAGACCACAGGGACAGGGACCGCCGAGACGAACGGAAAGAGTACAGCCGCCAGCCGGACCACCAACGAGAATACCGAGAGAGAGATCCTCGGGAGAGAGAATACCGAGAGAGAGAATACCGAGAGAGAGATCCTCGGGAGAGAGAACACCGGGAAAAAGAACACCGAGACCGGGAGAACCGAGGCGATTACACCAGAGAGCACCGCGAACGAGGCCACGGAGAACGTGACGCCAGAGAGAGAGACCACAGAGACCACCGCGAAAAAGACCCAAAGGAGCGCCGCGCTCCGGACACCCGCGACTCCCCGCGCGACATTGGCAGCCCGTGGGCCGCGATTTTGCGGCTCGACAGCAAGACCGGCGCGCGCTTGACTGCGGCGGCAACCGAGCTCGCGGCGCTTAACCGACGCCTCGCCCTGCTCCAGGCCGACCGCATGCGGTTGGCGGGCGCAGTGGCCACGCTCGACGTGTATGCGGGGCGCGACGCTCTCAACGCGGCCATTTCGGCGGAGAAGCTCGACGAGTTTGTTTACATGTAGGGAGATCACAGATGAAAGAGGGGACTGTGTTATGTTTGGCTACAGGGGTTGTGGTTAGTGGTGGTTGGCCGTGGTTGGCCGTGGTGGGAGGTACGGATGTTCTGCCCAACTCCGCGGTAAAACAATCCTTTTCTCTCCAGTCCCCAGCATGTCGTTTTCCCAGTTGTTTTCAACCGAATCCGGCGCCGCCCAGGCGCTTCTCTACGTGGCGCTTGCCACCGGCGTGTACAAGATCACCACGCTCACCTTGGGCTTTTTGTCGCTTGTGGTTGACGCGTTTGTGCTCCCTCCCACCAACTTTGCCAAGTACGGTGCTCGCTCCGGCAAATGGGCCGTGGTGACCGGCGCGTCCGATGGTATTGGCAAGGAGTACGCCTCACAATTGGCAGCCAAGAAATTCAACGTTGTTTTGGTGTCCCGCACGTTGTCCAAGTTGGAGGCGCTTGCCGCCGACATCCAGCAAAAGTATGGCGTCCAGACCGAGGTGGTGGCGTTTGACGCCTCCGAAGACAAGCCCGAGAACTACGCGGCCATCCAACAAGTCATTGCCGACTTGTCCGTGTCGATTTTGGTCAACAACGTGGGCCAGTCGCATTCCATCCCGGTACCGTTCTTGGAAACCGACACCCAGGAGTTGAGCGACATCATCACCATCAACAACACGGTGACGTTGAAGATCACACAGACGGTGGCCTCAGTCATCACCAAAACCGTCAAGGCCGACAAGAAGATCCGCGGTTTGATCTTGACCATGGGCTCGTTTGGCGGGTTGTTGCCCACGCCGTACTTGGCGGTGTACTCCGGATCCAAGGCGTTCTTGCAGCAATGGTCCGCGGCGTTGGCGGGTGAGTTGAAGCCGGATGGCATCGACGTGGAGCTCGTGGTGTCGTACCTCGTGACGACTGCCATGTCCAAGATCAGAAGAACCAGTGCCACTATCCCCAACCCCAAGCAGTTTGTCCGGGCCACGTTGCGCAGCGTGGGCAAACGTGTGGGCGCGCAGGACCGGTTCGCCACCACCACGCCTTACTGGTCCCATGCGTTGATGCACTTTTTCATTGAGAACTCGGTGGGAGTGTACTCCAGCGTTGCCAACAAGCTTAACCTCGGCATGCACAAGAGCATCCGTGCCAGAGCACTCAAGAAGGCGGCGAGAGCCAAGAAGGAGTGATGGTGATCAAACGTTTGCGTTCTGTAAATGAAGATTTATGCCAGTTCGATGTAGAGAGTACTGTGGGTTCCACGGATGCCCAGTGTAGGTGATGGATTGATATCAGATGATGACAGTGGCGATTTATGATAATGGCAGTTGATTACTTGATAATGACAGTATCAACCACAGTGGTGAACGCTATTGATAATGACTCAACCACAGTGGTGAACGCAATTGATTATGACAGTATCAACTGCAGTAGTACTTGATAATGACAGTATAACTACAATAGTGGTAATTACTTGATAATAAAAGTATTAACTACAATCATGATAATAAATTGATAATACCAGAAGTGAAAATTACATTGACATTCTCTCTTGACAATATTAACGATTGCAGTTATTAGGTCTGCCGGTCACTGTTATTGGTGGTTCTGGCAGTTCGCGCTTGAATCGCTCACCGCTCGAGCCAGTTTCCGACCGAGTCCGTGGATGGGGTCCATACTGCATATACCAGCAACAGAGCAATCTTCGGCACCCACGCCTCCAACGTCGTAGCACAGCCACAGAACTCGCCAAAAGGTGAGCACCGCCACCCGAAACCATCTCCCCAAACCCGCCGCTGCTTCACACCGCCATGTCCTGGGCCTGCAGCTGACTCAGTGAGTCTCGTGGTACACTCAGCCGTCTGTATGCACACCAGCACCGAATTTTCTGGAAGGGCCTGGAAAGACCGCACCGAGATATAACCTCCGTCGCGCGCCCTTATTCCGCTCCATACCATGGTTAGAGAAACGAAACTTTACGATTTGTTGGGGGTGTCTCCCTCCGCAAGCGAAACGGAAATCAAAAAAGCCTACAGAAAAACTGCCCTCAAGTACCATCCCGACAAGCCCACCGGCGACACAGAAAAGTTCAAGGAGATCTCCGAGGCGTTTGACATCTTGTCCAACGCCGACAAGAGACAGGTTTACGACGACTACGGATTGGAGGCTGCGCGTGGAAACGCCCCTGCGGGCAACGCGGGCGGCAATCCGTTTGGCGGAGCCCCCGGTGGCCACTCGTTCAACTTTGGCGGCAACGGTGCCCACGGGTTCTCTCAGGCAGACGCATTCAACATTTTCTCGCAGATGGGCGGATTCGGCATGGATGACGGCGGGCACGGCTTCGGTGGCGGCTTCGGCGGCTTTGGCGGCGGCGGCGGCATGCCCGGCGGCTTTGGCGGCCGCCAGCCCCGCCGGCCCGAACCCGACACCGTGTCGATGCCATTGGCGGTGACATTGGAGGACTTGTACACCGGCGCAACCAAGAAGATGAAGTTGAACCGCAAGGGCGCCGACGGGTCCAAAGAGTCGAAGATCTTGGAGGTGAAGATCAAGCCCGGATGGAAGGCCGGCACCAAGATCAACTTTGCCAACGAGGGTGACTACCAGGCCGAGTGCCAGGCGCGCCAGACGGTGCAGTTTGTGATTGAGGAGCGGCCGCACGCGGTGTTCAAGCGCGACGGCAACGATGTGGTGGCCACGGTGCGGTTGTCGTTCAAGGAGTCGTTGTTGGGATTCGACCACGAGGTCACCACCTTGAGCGGGCGCAAGATCAGCATTTCGCGGTCCACGCCGGTGCAGCCCACCTCCACGAACAGGTACCCTGGGTTGGGCATGCCCATCTCGAAGGAGCCGGGCCGCCACGGCGATCTCATTGTCAACTACAAGATCGATTTCCCGGTCCACTTGACGCCCCAACAGAAGGAGGCCATCAACACCGCCTTCTAAGCCTTGCATGACCCATGAAGCGGGCTTCGTGTACATACGTAATAGACCCCTCGCGCTGCACGGTGCGATAGATGTTCAATACACCGCTCTTCACTAATCCAGGTCGTGTAGCCTGCTCATGCAGTTCTGAGCCCGTGTAACTGGGTAGATTGGCAGACTGGCAGACTGGTGGACTGGAATAAGAAAAAGAACCTGCCCGTTTTCGCTGCGTCCGTCAATAGATACCAATCTAACCTGGGAAGAAACCTGCAACTTCCCGTACCAATAAAGCACTTAGTACCACACATCCATATACGTGTATACACATTTATATAAACACCTGCTAATATTCTTCAGTAGTAATTGCTCAATGTAAGGAAATCGCCCTTTGGAGTGCTGGATGGTCACTTCGAACACCTCCCATATACACTTGCAACAAGACCCGCGCAATCTCATCAAGTCCCACTTCTCCGATTTTCCCCCAAAATCCACCCACAACAGTATCCATCTCTCACGGCACCATCTCCCACAGCACCATTCCCTATCCACCCCGTAATATCCATTCCCAGACCTCTATCCCCGTTTCGACGTTCCCTCTAGTTCGTACTCTCCACTCCCATATTCTCTCACCAGTGTGCACACAACTATCACCATCAACCACAACTCTTCATGTCGGTGATTCTAGCCTCCGCAGGCTACGACCACACCATCCGGTTCTGGGACGCACTCACCGGTGTGTGTTCTAGAACAATCCAGCACACAGACTCCCAGGTCAATCGCCTCGAAATCACCTCCGACAAACGGTACCTAGCCGCAGCAGGTAACTTGTATGTTCGGCTCTACGATATCCGCCAGGCGGGCGCCGCAGGAAATGGCGGCAGTGCCTCTAATGCTGTCGGTGGCGCCGCTGCATCGGGAACCAGTGCCAACAACACCACCTCCAACCCAGTGGTGACGTTTGAAGGCCACAGTGGAAACGTGACACTGCTTGCGTTCCAAATCGAAAACAAGTGGATGGTGTCGTCCCTGGAGGACGGCACGGTCAAGGTGTGGGACGTGCGGTCGCCGTCGGTGCAGAGGAACTACAAGCACTACTGCCCCGTGAACGAGGTGGTGATCCACCCCAACCAGGGCGAGTTGATCAGCTGTGACCACGACGGCAACATCCGTATCTGGGACTTGGGGGAGAACCAGTGCACGCACCACTTGATTCCCGAGGACGATGTGCCCATCAACGCGCTCCTGGTTGCCAGTGACGGCAGCATGTTGGTTGCGGGCAACAACAAGGGCAACTGCTACGTGTGGAAGATGCAAAACCAGAAGGACATGACATCGTTGACGCCGGCAACGAAGTTTCGGTCCCACTCCAAGTATATCACCCGCGTGTTGTTGCTGACAGACATGAAGCATTTGGCCACCTGCTCTGCGGACCACACGGCGCGCATCTGGCTGACAGAGCAAAACTTTGCTTTGGAGACAACGTTGCAGGGGCACCAGCGGTGGGTGTGGGACTGTGCTTTTAGTGCTGACAGTGCGTACTTGGTGACCGCATGCTCGGATCACTACGTGCGGCTCTGGGACTTATCCAACAGCGAGACAGTGCGCCACTACAACGGGCACCACAAGGGTGCGGTGTGTGTGGCGTTGAACGATGTGTAGCTGAACAAGAAAGCTACATGGCCGGCTAGATGGGAGCAGAGAATTGTATGGCATAAATCAGATAAAAATACGGGAACGACGAATACAGACATTCTACAGATATTCTACAGAAATGGCACCGGTGCAAAGACATCGTACAAATGTAAAGACATATGTAGTTGCCGTACAGATAGAAGATATAGTACAGATAGAAGTAGTACAGATAGAAGATATTATACCGATCGAAGTTGAGATGCACAACAGGTTTTACGATCCAGAGACGCATTAAACATCTACCGCAGGCAACATACAATTTGCCATAGGCCAGATAGCCAAATGTGCCTGAATCGGAAGAGATCAAACCTGCCTAATTATCTCCGTATAGCCTACTCTACAGATCAGATAAATGAAATAATATGCAATGATGCTGAGATATGCTGGTATATGGCAATGATGATTATGCTTTTATGCTGTTCATGTTGTTTATGCTGTTTTGTGTTTGTTTGTTCGTATTCATCTTTGTGACGTTTGTGTGTGTTTTGGTTTTCGTTTTCATTTTCGTTTTCGTTTTTTTTTTTTGTACCAGACTTCAGTGTTGTGTTATGACCAGTTGGTCTCCGGTTTGATATTGCCATAGATTCCCTCCATCAAGTCGATAAAGCTGTTTTCCTTGACCTCTGTCGAGGGGTTATTGATAACCCCAAGTTCGCCGGTGACACCAAACTCGTCGTAGAGGAATCCTCCGAGCTGAAAGCACCACGACAAGTACTCATCTACCCAGCACCGCACAAGCCACCAACGGCCAAAACTCTGGGCTCCAACCAAGCTCATTTCCCGGAGGCACGTGGTGAGAAAGTTGGAGAGCACCAACGAAAAGAGCCAGGGGCTGGTGTTCGGAAACCGAGCAGGAAGATCAAATAAGAAGGATGCAAACCGAGGGAGCGGGTCTTGGTCATTATCTTCGAAGAGCTGAAGAAATGTCTTCTCCAAAATCTCGCCGAGGAGGATTGAGTTCTCGACAGCACATGGAAGCTCGCGCAACACAAGATCGTTCATGTCCAATTGTAACCAGTCGTGAAGCATCGAGTCTTTATCTGAACGACTGGACAAGATTCCCGTTGCTGCAGTGCCAGCTTCGATGCACCGAACAAGGCACTTCACAAGGGCAATGAAGCGACGCGCAGACCGGAGTTTCATGGCCACAAACGGCTCGGGAAACTTATATTGGAGTGCAGACGCCATTTGGTCCACATAATTGTCGGCAAGCCACTTCAAGGGCACAATGATTTCTGGTGCAACCACCGTCTGCAACAGCAACCGGGCCAACATTTTAATCACTTCACGGTACGTGACCAAGTCGCAGTCACACACCCAGCCTGCCACCAGATCAGTCGTGAACAACTTGAGAACCGGTGCGGTCATGACCACCTGCAACGTCTCGAAGAGAGAGGACAACCGGTCGACTTTGAGGAACCGAATCAGTTCAAACACCTGCGCGCAGTGGACCCGGTAGAGCAGATGCACCGTATCGGCAATATCACAATCTACTTCGGGTTCTTTGGCAAGGTACGGGTAGATAGAGGGCAACGCCAATGGATCCAGCACGTTCACGGCGTCGATAGCTGCAAAAAGGCTGGGAACATACTTGAGTAACAAGGGACCGGCCAGTCCACTGGACAGGGAGATCGTCTCGGAGCCGGAATGGGTAGCTCTATGCGAGCCGTCTGCGGTGGCAACAGAACTGGTCGAACTACCAGCGGCTGGGGTATTAGTAACGGACGTAGCACCCACAGTGGCACCCGAAGTTACTCTAGGCGTAACACTCGGAGTGCCACTGGTCACGGACGCAAACGCAGGGCTGACGGTGTTGGAACTGAGCCCCGGGCTGGCGGAGAATGGCGGGGTATGTGCCTGCAGTGGGTCAAGAAGCGAAAACGCCGGTGGACCAGAGCCCACCAAAGCAAGACCACAATAGTGGTATTTGGATTTACCCCGCCCACCCAAACGGCGGGTTTTCAACGTGGGGTGGAGAATGTACACGAGACGGCCAAATGTAGCGGGCGACACCGGCTTCAAGTTATAATCGGCGCACACTTCGGCGTAGCGGGCATAAAACCGCATACGTGGAAGAACCGTAGCGGGGGAGGGCTCAGTGGCCCTTTGAAGCCAGGCCATGCCAAACACATGTGCCGCTCGGTCGTTTTTTCCCGGAAGAGCAAGTGCTTGTAAGAAAGGGTCAGTACGGAGCGCCAGGTGGCCAGTTTCAACCATTTTCACCTTCAGTGCCAAGTCAGCAAGAGACCACGAGGCAGTAGAAGCCGTAAGGCGCATGAGCGTCCCTTCCGATTCTTCGTTTCTGGGGGTGGTGGTTTCTCTTGGGCTCTCCGGAACGGCAGTTGGAGTTCCGGCCACGAGATTGGAAACAGGGTTGGCCGACTTAGGTCTCGCTATGTGGCTTGGAGTGATGTTTCCTGATGGGTTGGCCCCGGAAGGATGCGTCACCAGGGTCGGAGTTCGGCCTCTGGGAACAGGAGTCCGGGTTCTCACTGCAGTCTGGGCCAGGATGGGACTCTCGGGTACGATCATGGGACTCCCTGGCTGCACCATAGGGATGCGAGCATGCGAAATGGGACGTGGATGTGAGATGCCCGCTCTTCGACCATATTGGATACCAGTGGCAAGGCTGACGGGACTCGTTTGATCCAAGTGAGGGTTCGCCTCATACGGAAGGAAACCGGGCTTTGTAAACCCCGGAGAATGCAGCGGCACCGGCGGTGTGGTGTATCGATCCATATGGTCATATTGAGGGAATGGCGAACCTAACACAGCCTCGTGGCCGTCGGCCAGGGCATAACCGGAATCGGTGGTGAGAAAGGTGGGGTGGGCCGCTTGACCAACGGCATGCTGGGTGTGGAAAGCTCCTTCAGGCAGGGAAGGCAGCAGGTTGCTCACAGGAAACTGGTTGGGGTCCATTGAGGCTGCATCAGATAAAAAAGCGGCGTTCTGGGACTGTAAATCGGGACCGCTGGGAATAAGAGACGATGACAAGAGAGGAGAGAATGTTAAACCGAAGGATGAGAGAAAGGATGCAAGAAGAGAGGGGGTATGCAGAGGTGTCAATCAAGGAACAAAAATAAAAAAAAAAAAGACAAAAGCAACAAAAGAAAAAAAGTGTCCTGAAGACACTGCTATGGATCGTGATGGTGTGGATCGTGATGTAGTGTGTGAGATCAGAAAAAAAACGTTTTGAGAAGACGAACTTAGGGTTCCAGGCGCCATTGACGCCACCCATTTTTTTTTCGAGGCAAAACAGCCCAATTTGGACACGAGTACCGTCACATACACGGCCTACTTTCTTTTCTCCTATTAATTGAAGCTTTGGCATGCCAAGGTTGGGTTTGGCCCGCCTGGACAGCATTACGCAGCGCAGGTTAGGGCTCAGTTGGCAATGCAGGCGTATTACGCGAGGCACGGTGCAGGTCAATGCTTTTAGTGGATGTTAGTTAGTCGGTTGCCCGAGAGGGAGAGTGAAGGCTACCGAGAAACAAAGCCGCCCAAACAAAAACCGTGCTACAGGAGATGGCACGAGACTGAGAACTTTGCCAACGGAAACCAATTGGGTCCGTCTGGCGGTGATGGAAGACCGAACTGTGGCCCCGCCCCAACGGGGATGCTTCCGACCCACTGAAACCAATAGGGACAACCCAATATGCCACCAGAAACCCTAGCAGCACCTTACTCCTTCCCACCCGGCACCGGAGGATCTGTTGGGTGGTCTGGGGTTGGTAAGAACCACCGCGTTGCCTGCAGTCCGCACCCACCGGTTCATCGCGCAAAAAAATTCAGAGCATCGAGCTCATCACTCACCTACAATGGCCATTTTGAATTCCAACCCGGAGGTGCTTTTGCGCAAGAGAAAGGATGCGGACAGAAAGAGAGTCCAGAAACAGGAATCCGTGAGATTGTTCCGTGAATCCAAGCTCAACAAGTCCAAGGTCACCAAGGACAAGTTCATTAGAGCAGAGAAGTTGGCTATTAGAAGCAAGGCTAACGCTTTGGAGAAGAAGAGATTGGACAACATCCTCAAGCACGAGAACAGACAGGCCATCTCTTCCGGCAAGGAGGTCGACCCAAAGCTTGTTTTCATCATCAGAACCGAGGGCCCAAGCAAGAACGTGTCTGTGCCGCAAAAAGCCAGGGCCATCTTCGATGTGTTGAGGTTGTCCGAGCCAAACACCGGTGTTTTCGTGAAGTTGACGCAAACTGTTATCCCTGCGTTGAAGCTTGTGTCTCCATACATTGTTGTGGGCACCCCATCGTTGGCGTCCGTGCGTCAACTTTTCCAAAAGAGAGCCAGCACAACCACCACCACCGAAGAAGGGAAGGAGGTGCAGGTGAAGTTGGACAACAACCAGGTCGTGGAGGACCACTTTGGGGATGACTTGGGATACATCTGTATCGAGGACTTGGTGCACGAGATTGTTTCTTTGGGTGACAACTTCAAGACGGTGTCTCGCTGGATTGCTCCATTCCAGTTGACTCCCCCAGTGCTGGGATGGAGTCCTTTGGCCAAATTGCACCGTATCCAATATGCCAGCGACAACAAGAAGGCACTTACGTTGGCGGGACACGCGAAGTTGGAGGAGATTGACATTGATAAGTTCATTGAGGAGCAGAACTAGTTAGCATTTGGGTATTATCAATCGGTTATTGTTGATTAGGTGTAGCTTATGGAGGTAGGATATAGACTGGGCAGAGGTGAGGCGGAACTGAAGTGAGATGGAGAGCAGTAGCTGAGGAGACAAGGGGTAAGCCTCTGGTCCAAATTGTGGCACAGCCAAGTGCAAGAGCGGGAGCGATTATAGTTAACGAAAGTAATAACTGAAAGAGTGAGCAAAAGTTTGTGGAGTATTTAAGGGTAAGGATACCGACGTGGTTTTTTGTGGTAGGTGGTTGAGAGTGGTGCCAATATAATACTAATAGTCGCCAATACAATGCTAATAGTGCGCCAATGATATACTAATAGTGCGCCAATAACATACTGATAGTGGGCTAAGAGAGTAATAGTACAATACACTAATACTACACCACTGACACATTGACACCGCTAACTCCACTACCACTACACTAACACCACATTAAACAACGAACAACAAAATGAAGCGTAAACCCAGCTCGTGCCATTTTCATTTGCTTCTCCATAGAACCTGTCGCGCTCTCCACATCGCGCACAAATACACCATACGCGGTTCATCATCATGTCTTTTCACGTGTACAACCAGATCTCCGCCCCACCGGACCATGTATACAAATTGGTGCAGCTTCCGCCGGCGCTCCTTGAGCTCATGAAAACCGGAAACCAAAAAATCCAGTTCAAGGCGCCCGATGCCACCAAAAACCACCTAGTGGTTTGTACCGACAACGACACCTACACCGTGCGACAAATGAACCACTCCAACACAGTTTTGCTTGTCAATGACATGTCTACCAATCCCCTTGATGCCTCTTTGACGCACCTCACGCTGGCGCCTGCTGGCCGCGTGTTACTTGGAGTGGCACTGTCTTCCTACGAATATGAGCTTACTGCCACAGACGGGTATATCGACACCTCTGGCGTTGCCACCTACGCCGGAACTGGACCCGTCTCGTCGAATAAAACGGTAGCCGATGTTCTTGCGGACCTGCCCATTGCGCTGCAGCGGTTTGTGGACCAGTGGCACCTGGTGTGCGGAAGTGAAGTTGATGGAAAAGCCGTTCTCCTCAGTCCGGCGTTTGCCACGGACGTGCTCTACATGGTGATCTCGCACCTCGTTGCTACCCGTGCAGACGCCTTTGACGCTGTTGATGTGGCGTTACATGTGCAAAAGGACGACTCGCGTATTACCGCGCCCGTGGTGGCCACAATCGCGGGAAAGTTCTGTGTCCGTACCGCTGAGGGCCAACTACAGTTGGACAAGGAGGCCGTGGCACGGTGGTTTGGCTTGGAAGCGTTGAAGCGCACCGCCGGAGCCGTTTCCGACAACGAGCTTCTTCTCCAGTGGAAATCGAGTCTCCCGCCGTTTTACAGCGCGCCGTTGGAGATGCGGCTCCTCCACGGCTACTACTGTCGCCCGGAGGCGGGCAAGGTGCGGTACTTGGCACGGGCGGCGCTTTCGCCCGAGATCCACGCGCGCATCAAGGAAATGTTCCAGATGGTACGCGAATGGGACTATGACGAGTTTTTGCCGTTTGTGGCGGAGTTTATTCCCGCCACCAAGAAGGCCGACTCGGTGTTGCTCAAGTACTCGCGAAAGCGGCGCATGGGGAAACGGTTCGTCATGGGGCCCAGATAAGCCGACCGGGATCCAACCCCAGCACGGCCAGATCCATCGGAGCCGATTCTGCAGACGGGCGCGCACCGGGGAAATGTTCACCGTTGGCACCGCAGCTTCCTCTTCCACCAACCTATCGGATCCGACTGCGCCATGGATAACACATCCTTTATCATTTCACTCATAGTACGTTCTTTTGCATTTGCAGCCATTGTTCCCTTCTAACCCATCTAGAGCGGCGGCTGTGCCGGAACTTCCACCGACCTTGCGTTTTTCCCCATTGATACGTTAAAAACGCGGCTCCAGGCCAAGGGCGGCTTCTTCGCCAATGGCGGCTGGCATGGCATCTACAAGGGCCTCGGCTCGTGCGTTGTGGCTCTGGCGCCTTCTGCGTCATTGTTCTTTGTCACCTACGACAGTCTTAAGGCCTACACCAAAGACAAGTTGCCTGCGCCCGTGAGCCACATGGTGAGCGCATCGTGTGGTGAAATCGCCGCGTGTTTGGTGCGTGTGCCCGCGGAGGTGGTCAAGCAGCGCACCCAGGCGGGTGTTATGGGCGTGGGCCAAAAGGCAACATCATGGGCCAACTTCCAGTACCTTCTCCAGAACAAGTCGGGCGAGGGAGTGTTGCGCGGCCTCTACCGGGGGTGGGGCACCACTATCATGCGGGAGATTCCGTTTACAGTGATACAGTTCCCGTTGTACGAGCAGCTCAAGAAGACTTGGTCGTCGTATGACAATGCCGAGCTCTCGCTCTTGAAGGGAGCCACCTGCGGTTCGATTGCCGGAGGCATTGCGGCGGCCTCCACCACGCCATTGGACGTGATCAAGACTCGGATCATGCTCCACCAGGAGCGCATCGGTGTTGCGGCCATGGTGAAGCAGATTTATCACGAGGAAGGGCCACGGGTGTTCTTGAATGGCATTGGACCGCGGACGGCGTGGGTTAGTGCGGGCGGCGCCATCTTTTTGGGCTGCTATGAGTTAGTGCACACCAACTTGACGAAGTACAGCGAGAAGAAGTTGGAGTAGACAATAGGCGAAAGATGGATAGAGAAGCGGCATATGACAGTGTGTCACAGGGAACACGGAGAACAAGAGACGCCAGACACTTGACACCGACACCAGAATCAACACCAGGCAGGGACACCGACACTTTGATGTGGCCCATACATGGGACAGAAAACGGGGCATCGCACGTGCCCGGGATCCAAGGTCTAGAGTCCAGGTCTGCCGCGTGAGTGACGTACGGAACCGTCCTGTGTCAATTTCCCCGTGCGCATAGCGGAGAAGGTCACGAGCCAGCCGAGTGTGGCGCTTTTCCAGCAAAAATATGAACATAGACTATCAAAAACGCATACACCGCTACGCCCGGGCCGGTGGCACCTTAGGCACGAAGAGTCCCGCGTCACCCGCCACCCAGATCACATGTAGAGACGGAGCTAGTGGATACGGCCGAGTGCGGCCTGTCCGACACGGGCCGGAGGTCCGGAGCTGGGTTATCATCGTTCTTGGGTGGCGCACGCCCGCCGCGGCCAGTGGCCATTACAAATGCACTTCTGCTCCTGTTTGCCCGAAAACTAGCACCCAGGTTTTTCCTCGATTTTCGGTCCTCTTTCTTCCCATGTTTAGACAGGCCAGAGCAGCGTTGCTTGCCAAAGCGGTGCGTCCCGCCGGGTTTTCCCGTGCGTTGGCCACCTCGGTGCCCGAATCCATTTCCATCTCGCTCAAGAGCTCCTCCAGAGACGAGTCCCAATTCGGAACCCGCCCCATCTACTTGGATGTCCAGGCCACCACGCCCACCGACCCCCGGGTGTTGGACAAGATGATGCATTTCTACTCCGGCATGTACGGCAACCCCCACTCGTCCACCCACTCGTACGGATGGGAAACCGAGAAGGAGGTGGAAAAGGCCCGTGGCCACATTGCGGATGTGATTGGCGCAGACGCCAAGGAGATCATCTTCACCTCGGGCGCCACCGAGTCCAACAACATGGCACTCAAGGGCGTTCCGCGGTTTTACAAGAAGACCAAGAAGCACATCATCACCACGCAAACCGAGCACAAGTGTGTGTTGGACTCGGCGCGCCACATGACGGACGAGGGCTTTGAGGTGACGTACCTCCCGGTGTCGTCCGAGGGCTTGATCAACTTGGACGACTTGCGCAAGGCGATCCGCAAGGACACCGCCATCGTGTCGGTGATGGCGGTCAACAACGAGATTGGCGTGATCCAGCCGTTGAAGGAGATTGGCCAGATCTGCAGAGAGAACAAGGTGTTTTTCCACACGGACGCGGCGCAGGCATTCGGCAAGATCCCCATCGACGTCAATGAGATGAACATCGACATGCTCTCCATCTCGTCCCACAAGATCTACGGCCCCAAGGGTATTGGCGCGGCGTACGTCAGAAGAAGACCAAGAGTCAGATTGGACCCCATCATCACCGGCGGTGGCCAGGAGAGAGGCTTGAGATCCGGCACGTTGGCGCCGGCATTGGTGGCGGGTTTCGGCGAGGCGGCCCGTCTCATTAAGGCGGAAATGGCGTACGACTCGGCCTACATCGCGCGTCTTTCGCACAAATTGTCGAGCGGTTTGTTGTCCATTGCCGAGACCCAGTTGAACGGCGTGGTGTCGGACCCCTCCAAGCAGTACCCCGGCTGCGTCAACATCTCGTTTGCCTACATTGAAGGTGAGTCGTTGTTGATGGCGTTGAAGGACATTGCGTTGTCGTCGGGTTCTGCATGCACCTCGGCGTCGTTGGAGCCCTCTTACGTGCTCCATGCGTTGGGTGCTGACGATGCGTTGGCCCACTCGTCCATCCGGTTTGGTATCGGCAGGTTTACCACGGAGGCGGAGATCGACTACGTGATCCAGGCCATCAACGAGAGAGTCGAGTTTTTGAGAAAGATGTCGCCCTTATGGGAAATGGTTCAAGAGGGGATTGACTTGAACACCATCGAGTGGAGCGGCCACTAGGTGCTATTTATTCTACGGGCCGGGCGGCTCCTCCATTGTTAATAGTAATGTATCGGCGTTCGAGATTATTGTGCTGGTTTGTTTTTTT
>PPLK02000084.1:0-20342 GCA_003707795.2 Clavispora fructus | reverse complement strand
TTCCTCGGTGCTTTTTTCCACGGGTGCCTCGGCCATGTTGTTGGGGTATGAAGCGGGAAATGGATGAAGTACAGATGAGCCGGGTATAACTTTTCTGGCGGTGCGATGGTGTACTGCAGGCAGGGCGATGCCCGGTTCCGATGCTTTTGGGTTGGTTGCCGGCGGGTCGTAGGCGGGGTGTTGGCTATGGTTGTGGTTGTTTTGCCATTTCTGGTGGAGCCGAGAAGACGGCTGCTGTGTTTTTTTTTCTTTTTTATTTTGTGGTGACATGCACTTTGCTCACTGGCGCACAGGGTTTGGATGGGGTGGATGCGACTATGCACTAAGCGGACTGGAATCTTAGTGTGGAATCAATGACTAGAATTGAGCGGATGGGAATTTTGACCGTGAATAAATGGTATTCTGGGTAGGATTCCATATGCGGCGTAAGTGGCATTTTATAGCGTTTACAAACTATATGTTTTGGCCTTCCAAGAGTGACCTGTACCATAAGCATGAGTTGCGACTTTGTCATGTGCTTTAACTATAGGTATTAAAGCGTAGAGAGCTATAATAAGGAAGAAATTGAGCTATAGATATTTATGATATTTAGGCGAATAGACGTTTACATACTTTGTTTCCATGAGGGGTCGTTATTCACCATTGCACAATTCCCCCGAGCTGTGCGTCTCTTCTCATCTACATCTGCTTCTTGGCCCCTCCCTTTGCTGAATGCTGTTCATTATCATCTATGTACATCATTTTTTGAACTCAGTCAAAAAGCTAACGTAGTACCGCTTGAAATCCTTCGCGGTCATCTCTACCAACTTGCCACAAAAATCGGTCGCAATCTCTTGTGCCAACCCCATCTTGGTTAAGTAGTTCCCCAACACATTGACAAACTCTCCCTGTGACAGGCGCTCTTGGTATATCTTAAGCAACAGAGAAAGCTCGTGCGCCACATTGCGGAGCTGCGCATCCGTCAAGTCAAATGCTTGCTGGAACGGCAACTCAAAACACAACTTAAACGTATTTTCCATCAAGTAATCATCAATACCTTCGATGGCCCCAATGGTGGCGCCAAACTTGTCCTTGTCATCCCGCAACTTTCCGCCGTTGCATCCTAGCACAGTGATCACATTGCCAAATTGCGTCACCGCCAACTTCGTGGTCGCGGTGTCCTCTAAGTCATACACGTATTCCACCAACACAGACAAGAGCTGGGGGAAAATTGGCTTGTTCGTCTCGGTCAAGAGTAATGAAAACAGGTGGTTGAGCACGATCATGCTCAAAAATGTGAGCAACGACCGCTTCAATCCGTACTTCTCCCGCACTAAGTTCGGGTTATTCTCCTCCTCGATCAGAAGCGTCTCGAAAATCTTGCGGATCATTGGGCTCAACAAATCATTCAACAACTGGAAAATGGCATCGTTGTTGCGGAACTGGTGCACGATCTGGCCCACGAATCCGGAAAAGTCGCCAAGCTCCTGTATTTTCAAGTTGGGTGCCGCCAAAATCAATGAGATCAACTTGCTCAAATGGGCACTGGATTGAATATCCAAGATGGGCATCAACCGTGCGAATGCAAAACGAGAGGCGTCTCTTACGCTCTCAAATTTATTGAAGTTCTCCAACGTAATCAACACCACCTGCGATGAGTTGCTGATTTTGCTCCCCAAGGTGGCGTCCGTTTTAAATGAAACGGCTCTACCGGGGGCTTGGGTGTCCAATCCCTTGATAACCGTACCGGTGGCCATCAACAAGTGGTGTGCTTGCAAAGGAATCAATGGGTTGACGTCCTTATCCTCTCTGGAAATGCAGGTTTCCAAACTGCCGAAAAGTGGTTGGAACAAGATATCGACAGATTTGGCGGTGGTGTCTGGGGAACCGGTTAACGATGCCAACATGCCAACGGCCTCAAACAAATACAATTGGCCACCAAAGTTTCCGTTTTCCACCAAGTCGTCGTCTTCATCTCTGGTGGGTAACTCCGCCTTCACAATAAGTAAAGGTTGGAGTTTCATCAACAAGGTCTCCAAAAAGAATTCGTTCAACTTGGGTTTGGTGGCGTTGACAAATCTAAAGAAGAGATACCAAGTTCTTAATCTCACGCTCTCAACCCCGTTGAACAAGCCGTACTCAGAGAAGAGCTCAATGATTTTTGTCACCATGTCATCCAAATTGGTGTTGGTGGTATTGTTGAAGGTTTTGGTGCTGAAATGACGAATAATCAACTCAAAAAAACCCAATTGGTTCTTTGGGTGGTTGATCAAATTAAAGTTGGTGATGAGCTTGACAAGGAATGCCTGTACTGTCTGGTATGGCTTTGACGAGGCGATTTCGTTTTTTGGGAGGTTGATTAAATTATTCTTCAACGAGTCTGCAAAGTTGCTCAAAACGTAGAGCCCCAAGTCAACCGAAATCCAGCTCAAGGATGCATTGTTGAAAATCGTGCTTTCTATCACCGCAGGCACAATTTCCAAGAACACCAGCGGTCTCAAAACAGCAATGGTGTCGTGGACGGTTTTCAATCTTTGACGCACTTCCTGAAACTCTTCGTCATCATCAAATGGGTCATCGTCTTCGTCATACTTCATCTTGTCGATCACTTTTCTCAAAAGCGTCGACAACAACTCGTCGGTGGCCAAGGTGGGAATTTTTTTGCACAGGAGCAAGAACTGTTGAATGAATGTGAACACCTGCAGCGAAACATCATCATAGTCATGGCCCAAAAACTCTAGCACAATCGGCCACAACTTGAGGAGCTGCACATTGACTTCTGGAAGCAATGACGGGTCGTTTTCCAACACAATCGTCAACTCGGACCCAACCTGGTTGGCCAAGCGAGACATCTCTTCGATGAAATCCACGTCATCATCCTCCAAAGAGCTCATGATCGACGCCAAGTCTAATATGGCGATCAACTCCAATTTGCTCGCGGGCTTCATCTTCTTGGAAATGATCTCCACGAGGGTCATGCATGCCTGCTTTCTCAAGTCGTGCAGTTTCAACAAGTCGTAGATGAGGGGCAAGAAATTGCTTTGGATAAACAAAGAGAAATCCATCCAGTCCACGTAGTATCCGACCAATTTGAGGGCGTTGTCCATCGCCGCGGCGTCTTTAACGAGCGTCAAGACATTCTTCCAGCTATTGACAAGCTGGGCCATGTCCCGCTCACGGATCAAGTCCTTCAACGCATTGTTTCTGTCCTGGACCTCTCTGGTCCTAGAGATGAACTTGTCACCAATCTCAAAATGGATCAGAACCATGATTCTCAAGTAGTAATCTACGCTGAGGACATGGTTGGACAGACTCATGATGAGCAAGGTCTTCAAGAACTCAGCATTGACGGAGGGGTAAACGACACTGAAGAGACGGCCAAAAACATTGGCTAGTTTGTTTCTCAAGTATGCGGCGTCGTCGTAATCCATGGAAATAATGTCGTTTAAGTACTTGAATAAGCTGGTGTTCAATGCGTATAACTGTTCCGGCGACAACCGGTCGATGTTTTCTTCGATAACCTGGAAAATGAAAAAGCGAAGCTCGTCGTTCAACTTGTTGCCGGAGCTGCTGGAATTGATAAGAAGATCAAGACATGTTTTGTAACCTTCCTCGGTGGACTTGATTTCATTGACAAATTGGATCGCTTGGTTTTTTAGACTAACATCAGCAGTGCCGCTTAATGCGATTTCCACCGCTTGTAGAATTTGCTGGTCCATAGATGTATGGGGCTTTACTTTTAGAAATAGAGGGTGATGCAACTAGATCGGGGTAGAACAAATGTGACTGGCAAAGAACAAGAATAACGAAGGGGTGACCAATGCAGTTTTGAATGGTGTTTATATTTTGGGTCCTCTTTTCCTTCTTGAGATATTCTCCTTTTTTAAAATGAGCCAGGTGTATCTGTCCAAATGCGTCTTTAGTCCAGTTGATGATGTGAAAAAATGCCACCGACAGAAAAATTTGGCCTAACCGTAGAGAGTGATGAAGTCACGTGATCTACAGTGCCCCGCCCCGTATGTTCTGCTGGGTCGTCTAATCGAGACTGAGGTGGCCCTGATCGACGTTTTTGGCGGAGACTATTTCTTTGTTGAAACTAACTACGGCTGCCGAGACCACGTTACAGTCTTCATTATGGGATCAACAGATGGTGTGGTTATACGTGGCACGTGATTTGTGTCTTGTGCCGGATGTTGAACTGTAGTTGGCCGTTTGTGAACACAACACAAAACCCCGGTAAAATCGGTGTATATGCACTCCCTTTACTCATCAAGAACGACACCCATATTCGATGGTGATGGAGCGGCTCATGAACCTAGTCACGTGCGATATAAATAATATTGTGCCACCTGTTTAGCATTTAGTTTTGCCCGCGGTATTTTCTTTCTCTGTATTGCCTAAAATAAAGAAGGGAAAACGTGGGTTTTCGCTCTCGGTTAAGAAACTGGCGTATGGCCCGTAAAATTTGTGCGGTTACCAGCATTACCCGCGAAGTTACCGCATATCACCAAATATTCGACACGAGAGTTCGACGGCTCCTTTTCCCCTCCCTCTACTTAAATGAAGAAACTTCTGGAAATTCGAAGAGGCTGCCCAACCCATGGTAGGAACATTATTGGTTCGTTGATCGCATAACCCATCTATGTGAGAAGTGACAACATTGTGCATCGAGTGTCAGTTGGCTCAAGACCCTTGTAGCGGGTATTTCAGTGGACTGGCGTTGCCGCAGATGTAAAACGAATGATTCATCACAGTTACATACCGTATATGCACATGCGCGAGCAGAGTCACTTGACCATGCGCCCCCGCCTGTTTGTGCCGTGCCCAAAGGATGAACCAAGTCCGGTCCATCCCCCGGCCCTTTACTTATCGCCGAAGAATGTGACATTTGTACTAAGGTTGTTATTAAGATGGGCCAGAATTATGTTTTAGGTATACACTGAGTTTCACTGAGATGCGCATGCGCGACGGTCTTTTATTCTGGGGCGAGCATATTCTCTTCTTCTCCGGGAAAAAAAAACGGAGCTTTCCTAAAATATCGGAGGCCAAATGGGGAATCAACCGAGTGACCCCCAAAAGGCATAATTGTTGTCGTGTCATTATTTTTTATTATAGGAATATAAAAAATACTGCTTGGAATAGGAAATATTGAAACTCAGGGTAATTCTTCACTCACAGACTGCAGCTTACGATACAGTATACAAAATATTTTGAGCGCAGAGCCACCTATTGGATGTAATTCCGAGTGCGATTTCTGGCCCCTACCAAATGCTACATTTCCGGTACAAATCTGGCCCGGCTCTCATGAGATGAGATTATTCTGATGATGGGTTCAATTCACAGGTTTGCGACACCCGTACTTTGTGAAGTTGGTGTGGACAAGTGCAACAATAGGCACACCTCGGAATGAAACAGAAAATGGCCATTTTCAGGATAACGTGTCGAGGATAAAACTGCCAATGGTGCGTCAAAAATTCATACAGGAAACCTCATGCATAGGAGATCGAATTTGCGGCCGCCGAGTCCAAATGGGGATGGTGGACTACAGGTTGAGATAAAAAATATGCAATAATAATCTATCAGAGATTCAATTGTCCTTCAATTTTACCCCAGGAGAAGATCACCGGTCGGACACGCCCGTATCATACCCCAAATTTTGCACGCCAAGATGTTTTGAAGTCAGAAACGAGATGTAGGACCAGGATTTTGACACAAGGTATTGACGCAAAATATTGACGCAAGGTATTAGCGCATGATGACAAGGTATTGACAAGGTATTGACAAGGTATTTTGAACAAAAGATTAGACTCAAGTTTGGACTCAAGATAAAGACATCAACGCCGGTCCACGTACCCCACTTTGATCTAAAACACCAGTCCAATTCGATCATTCTAATTCACCTATTTACGCAAGCGCAGCGTACTTCTGCAAGTGGGATGGGATAGCATCCCACAATCCCTTGTCCTGAAGCCACTTCTGGGAGAAAATACGGTCACTGTACTTGTGAGCGCTGTCACACAAAACCGTCACTACGTTGCTGCCTTCAGGAAGCGTCTGGGCCACTTGGAGTGCCGCCACCACGTTCAAAGCACTGGTTCCTCCCACAAAGATTCCCTCCTCGTCAATCAAGCGGAACAACATGGCGATCGACTCCTCGTCCGGGATCTTGATGGCCTCGTCCACCAATTCGATGTCCGCACCCAAGTTGGCCGTCACACGGCCCTGGCCAATGCCCTCGGTGAAAGAAGAACCCCCGCGCACAATGTCCTTCCCTCCGCTCTGGATGTACGAGTACAACACAGATCCAGGTGGGTCGGCCAACACCGCCTTCACCGAAGGATCCATTGTCTTCAAGTAGCGCGTGACACCCGCAAAGGTGCCTCCAGTGCCAGTGGAACAAGTCCACGCATCCACCTTGCCGTTGAGCTGAGCCCAGATCTCCGGGCCTGTGGTTTCGATGTGCGCCTGTCTGTTCGCAATGTTATCAAACTGGTTGGTCCACACCGCATTGTCCAACCGCTCCGCGTGTCTTTTGGCCTGGTGGTTGTAGTTTTCAGGGTTGTCAAAAGCCACCGCTGGGACGGGGTGGACCTCTGCGCCCAAAAGGCGCAACGTCTCGATTTTACTCTGTGACTGTGTGTTGGGCATGTAGATCACACACTTGTAGCCTCTCAGGCGGCACACATGGGCCAAACCAATGCCAGTGTTACCCGCGGTTCCTTCCACAATGGTTCCGCCAGGCTGGATGAGCCCACGGCGCTCAGCATCGTCCAAAATGAACTTTGCCGCACGGTCCTTGATGGAACCGCCGGGGTTCATGTATTCCGCCTTGACCCAGATGTTTCTTCCCGCTTTCTCCGACAAAGCCGGAAGTTTAAGAAGTGGAGTATTTCCAATGGCTTCGGAAAAGTGGTTGGCCACGAGCGGCACAAACGGCGCGGAGAATTCCGACGGCGTGGCAGAAATGCGGATATACCGCTTGGCGGCAACTGAAGTTCTCTTGAACATGGAGGAGTAGTGGTGCAAAGTCACTGGCACGATCCGGAAACCCATACCTTTGTGCTTTAGCGTGATATCACGTGCGCCGATCTCTGATACCGGGGGTACGGATGTATGTGGTGGAGTGGGCGTAAGGCGTTAGGAATTATCCCAGATATTCTGCAAGCATTCTCGGTGGGACTGCTCGGGTATGAGTTGTCGTTTTGATTTTCTGGGTTGGCATTGGTTTCCCGACGTTTGTTCTCTTTCGATTGCTCCATTCAATTCCGTACGTATTGGTGCACGGGTGTTTATCGCTATCAGTAGATCTTTCAAGGGCCATCACTTGGTCCGACTGATCGAGTCTAGTGATACTGATGGTTGGTGAACTTAATAGTAGCGTAATTCTTGTGTTGTCGGTTATTTTCTTCTCCTTTTTTATTAGTTTGTTTTCGGTTTTTTCTTTTCTTTTTTTTTTTTTTTGTTCGAGCGTGCCTTACCAGTTCTGGGGAATTCATTCAGAGGTTCACGCCGATTAAAGTACGATAATGTGTGCCGAAATTCCAATCCAAAAGCTTCTTTCAGGGAATCTAAATCGCACACTAAAGTTTACCAGACGGTTGACCCAAAGTCGATTGCCCAATTACGCCCAACAACAGATATAACACCTATACGACCGATGCGTAGGGGGGCCATATAGGAGGTGTAGACGAAACATCCCCCTTTCCCTTCTTAATTTTTTTTTTTCTTTCCCAGTAATTGGTTTCGTCTCTCGGCATCTCATTCTTGCCGTAATTGAATTACTGTCTAAACTTTTCTCATAAGCTGCACTTCACAGTATTCGGACGTGGGAAAACAAGCGGCAGGTAAAGCTATGCAGCACACTTCTATGAAATGTTCCTCGGGTAAGCCTTATTTCCAGCCGGCACAATATGCTTTATTTTCCCACCACTTTCATTCTGCACATCCTGAACGCCGCGATACTGTGCTGTTATGACAGGCTACATATTCCACGTTTTGACTGTATCGTATTCCTTTCAGTAAGGTCTTACATCGCGCCATCTCGCCAATTGAAGTACTTTGGGGGGTATTTCTTTCCATCTGAAGCTTTGCTTACACTTTTACTCCATTTTCATTACTCACGGTACGTATAGTTTTCCTGTAGATAGGGTGTGGCTATGACAAGGCGTGGTAGACGCTAGTCAGCGCGGGTTTTAGTCCGGTCTGCATGCACAGTGGTGAGACCCTGCAACGCAGCTGAAAGCGTCTCGTAAAGCGCTCAGAGAAGTGTCGTCCGTTTTCTTATTCGGGTATTTTTCCTTCTCCGAAAAATTGGACACCGCAAACCGGTCTGATACCAAATTCGCTGAGGGGAATCGAGATGCCACAAATCCTTTCTTTTTCGCTGATTTAGTTCATCAATCGTAAACTTATGCTTGATAAATAGAAGTAGGGGAAAAACGGGTTCATATAAATCATTCTTGGGACTTCTGTTTTCTTCTTACGGAATACAGAAACGCGCGTATTCAAAGTTTGTCTGCGCTCGAATTGGTGACTTCTTCACATTTGATGCGCGGCAGAGTTTCCAGCAGTCTGCGTCAAGGAAAAATTATCGGAGTATCAATTGCTTCTTTTTTTTTCTATAAGGATACACTTTTCTTGGGAAATCCTCTGTTCTCATCTTGAAACTCAGTGGCAGAGCGGCAGATAGCAGGAGAATCTCCAAGTATTCTCAAATCAAAAAGATTTCCTGGCGAATAAAGATGTAACCGATCTCACGTACCCGCATGTATTTAAGCCTTTTCCATAAATCAAATAACAATAATCGCTGAAAACTGCCGATGTGATTTCACAGGAAGCAAATTGAGGTAAAACTTTCCAGTTTCTACGTCCGCAAACACATATTTATGAACATTGTACGAGGTATAATTATCTGCTGAGCCGATGATTATAATGAACTTTTATCTCGATTGGCACTGACGAGATCACTCCTCCTATCCGTAAAGGTGCATGTTCTCCTGTCCACAGAAGGTGAATCTCTCCTGTCCACGGAACGTAATTTTTCTGTATGCCGGAATAAATGGTCTCAAAAACCAATTGTTAAAGGAGAAATTGCGGCAACTGCAATGTATTTTTGCAGAGTTTAGACTCATACAAGCTTCATAGCCAAGTGGTGGGGGTTTTCGTAAGATGCAAGTAGAGCGTCTATCAGTATAATATGAAGGAAGCGCAATATCGGCCGAGTTACGAAACAGTTACTTCACCCGCCGCCTCCTTCAACCCAGTTTCGCGTAAGACTGCAACATGACCCATGATTGAGTACAATATTTTTAAGATTTAATTATTTATCGCGCTGACAAGATCCACCGCATATTATTTTCAACACCAACATGCACATACACACACACGCGCGCGCGCAAACCCGTAGCGCATTTTTCCCGAACGGTCACGTGTGTTACTGCATGTATGTTCGGCTCCTTCCCGCGGGTGCTATCCGGCACAATGTATCTACATACCAGAACAATTTCCCCCTTTGACGCATGCACTGCGTCTTCATGCAAGATGCGCTTTCTTCCTCTCCACTATGAAACGTTGATCGCAGCGGATGCTTCGAGGTGCATCGATCTCGATCATGCATTGACACTCTCCAGGTGAACCCTCTCGGATATATTTAAGTCCACAATTCTCCCCACCTACCGCTTTCGAACATTTTCCTATACTTTTTTCTTTTTTTTATCCACTTCTGTCTTCATCCGCTGGTGATCAAAGTTCACCAAATCCACGCACAATCACTGCCTTCCATCCCTTATTGAACAATCCCTGTCATATTTCACTATGTTCAGCGCCCCGGTCCGCCTACCTCCATTTACTGAGTTGTTGGTTTCGCTCTCTCAACCTCAACCTTCCATGATCGTTCCCGTTTCGATACCGTCCCCTCGGTCGTCCTCTAGTCGCTACAACCCAGCCCCTAGCTACACCTACAACTATACCAACTCATACTACCAACCATCAGGAATCATGATGCCCAAGCCTCTGAAACAACCCCAAGAACAACAGGAATATAGACCCACGATACCACAGTTGACCGCCGAAATTCCGACCCCTCCGGCATCCACCGACCTGTTGAAGGAAAACAGTCCGAAACCTGGACCTGCTGCCAAAAGAACGCATGCTTGCAAAACTTGTGGTAGGGCCTTCACTACTCTGGGACATTTGGCCCGCCACAACAGAACCCATACGGGAGAACGCAAACATGTTTGTCCATGGCCACAGTGTGGTGCCCGTTTTGCTCGTCAAGACAATTGCATGCAACACTTTAAAATGCATCTGAATGGTAAGAACAGACGTCGGGGGAAAAAGGCACAACACTAGTATCGGTGATTGGGTCAATTATATACTATTTTTAATGAACATAACGACTACTTTCGAAATATTGGCCGTAGATCTACATTGGTGAACTGCTAATGCATACTCTTAGCGTAATGATCCCCTTGGAGATAATTAGAAAAACGTTTCTGAGCATTTGGACGATGATGGGCTTTATTCCGCTAGGAAATCTATGATCATGCTGTGGAACTTTATGGTCTATTGAATGCGGACTGGGATCGTCGGGAATCTTCTTCGGCATTCGGCATTCAATAATTTACTCAGAACCGCCCATTTTGGAAGCTATGGTTTACAATTGCAGATCTTTTGCATCAGTTATACGATCCGTAAAACTAAGTTACTATGTTTAACTAGGTGTGGCTTTTCGCCAGCGTTGGTTGGTCAGAGGACGACTCACATAAATATATGCAGGTTGTGCCGATACTTCAGTGAGGTGCCAATATTCGTATTACAAAGGTAAACATAAGTGGTGGACACACCTAGTGCTATTTTCTGATATCATTAGCACTTAATATCAGGCTCAATAGCTTTTCGTAAACGTTAAACCGTACCCTGCTTCGGGGTGTGTCGTGTACATATGTGGGCGACTGACATACAGTGTAACGCATCTTTGAGAATTCGACCATCCTCGTCTCGACGAAATCTGAGAAAACGGTTTTTTGCGGGATTTGTTTCAATTTGATTATCAAAAACATATGAAGTCTTGTCGGCAATGATCCGCTCCTTTGGCAGGTTATTGTGTCGGGCATGTTGTTCCGTTTGTACCCACATAAAGTATGTGCAGCTACGGTGAAAATCTGCGGTGTCTGATGCATCTTGTGTACAGGCGCATCTAGTAAAAGAAGGAAAACAGCAATTATGTGGATCATTTCGACCTGCATTCACTATCCATATGTGGGGGGGACTTCAAGGGTACCTCCACGCTTTGTTTTCCTGCATTATCTACGGGTGCCGATCCGTCACATCGCTTATTTTCCAATGTTTCTGCTCCAGCACACAAAACTGTATTTTGAGCCGCAAACTCAAAGCGCAGAAAAATGGCGCAACTTAAACCACAGATGAAAGTCTTCAGCTACCCTTGCAGTCCCATTTTTACTCATTCGGTTCTTGTTGTAGCGAGTGTGTCAGTGCTAGCGACATGACGCAGTTGGGTCTCACAACCTATACATCTGAACTCCTGGCGACACTCGGATAATATGCAGGTGCGTGCTACAGCGTGCGTATATTTGAGTTGAAGTCTAAGTCCGAGAGCGTTTTCATGAGTCTTGAATCGCCGTACCTGTGTAGCCCTTATCAATCGAAACAACTAATAGACCGTCTCCGGAGTAATCAGGTCTAGCCGGAGAGAAAATCACGTTAATTTATGTATAGCCTCGGTTGATTCGATCATCTCGCCATTTAATGCGAACGGGAAGCTCCTCACGGTAGTTCTCTCCGACTGCGACGTCTCGGATTTTCACTCCCAAGGCATAAAACTCCTTTATTATACCGGAATTTAGACTGATCCCGCTATGCCTTTCTGCTTTGAACGTTACGTAATAATACGAACGCATAGCGGCCGTTGCGGGGATTTAAAATGGGCAGCTAGAGCCAATACACTCACCGAGTGGCCGCGTGGCGTCGAGCCAAGCGAAAGTCGATCATAGATACGAATTCCTTCAATCACCTAACTTCTCGCGATGAACTCACTAGACTCGAGCGTTTTTTTTTTTTTTAATAAGAAAGTTATAAGTGTTTTTTTTCTCGTAATAACCGCGAAGTTCGTTCGACTATACAATTAAAATTCCCGCCTGGACCCTCTCGTTCGTTTTCCCTTAAATCTCCCATTTCAGTGTGTGTGAGGAATGCCTTCCCCGGTGCGTTTTTTTGTGTGAGCGAAATTTTTGCGAAGTATTTTTCAGCGGACAATTTTTTTTTTTTTTTTTTTTTTTTTTTTTGGCTCATTTTAAAAAACCAAATGTGTCCACCCACATGTACTTCTCCTCCGCCGGTTACGGCGTAGATGGAATATGAAAATGCGCGCTTGAACTTACTTATACCCCTATATCTGTCGATTTTTCGAAGTTGATGCTGTTGAATACGGAGAAAGTAACGACAAACATCGTTCTACGTTTCCAATGAAACATGCATCACTAAGACAATAACACCATTTGGAGGGTCCCCCATTCTCTTTTATTGAGACAAAGTACTACTTTTTTTGATCTTCTCGTTCATGTTTTCCCATTTCACATGCAGAAAAAGCTGTCGATGCTGATCTGATCCGAGTCAACCATACTGGTGAAATCTTGATTAGCTCGAGGAAGCGAGATAAAAAAACGTCAATCGGGCATGCAGTTTTAGTATCTCTCGCGTCGGAGCAGAGCCTCGTACAATATACCTAACCTTGCCCAATCGGGAAACATTGGCACACAGGGGTTTTTTTTTTCTGCGTTTCTTCCGGGTCCCCTCATAGTAAAACCTCCGATTTTCTTTAGATTCACTCTCGCATTCACTGTGGCTCATTTCTTATATGCCGTGCGAGTCTTGGAGATGGCTCCACCTAAACGGTCATAGAAGGTTCGCGCAATCACGACCCAGCATAGAGTTACTGGTTTAGACATAAGCCCGAAACCACATTGGCAGTATTCAATAGTGTGTCACATGCGTATATGGACATAGCTGTGGGATTTCCAGCCCTAAGAGTTTTTAGGGCCAAGGCGTATTGCCGTGCCACTCTAGTGCGAAATTCCGGCGTCCCTCAAACAAAAATTCCGTTGAAATTCCGGGGACCTTTCCGTGGCCATTTATAGACGGTACGGCTGCCGCAGGGCCCTCCCCATGGTATTTTTGGATATCTGTTTCTTCGGCAATGTTTAATAACTCAAATGCCCTTCGCCTAGAAGAAAACAAGCGGATTTCGCTTTCGCTGAGAAACTTATCGGTCAGCGTCAAGAACAAAGATTGCGAAGCGGGAACCACGACGCATATCTTGAACAATGTGTCGTTTGACCTTCCGGCCAGTAATATGATGGCTATTATGGGTGGTTCTGGTGCGGGAAAGACCACATTGCTCAATGTTTTGGCGCAAACCATCAACATTCATAACCGATCCTTGGACTTTTCGGGATCGGTTCAATACAATGACCAAACGGGCAAGGAATCCCGTATATCCACTGCTTTCATGCAGCAGAATGACATGTTCTTGCCTGGGTTGACTCTCCGTGAAACTTTGGACTATCAGGCACAGCTTCGGATCCCCCACTTGTCATTGCACGAAAGACAGGAACTCATAACGTCACTTCTTCTGCTTTTGGCGCTTGATGTGCGTGCAAACGAGATGGTCATGACTTTCACCGGGACTATTCGTTTATCCGGTGGAGAACAGCGGAGAGCTTCTTTGGCAATCCAGCTTCTCTCCAAGCCGCAGCTTCTATTTTTGGACGAGCCGACCACGGGATTGGATACCACTTCGGCATTGACGCTAGTATCAGTGTTACGCAAATTGGCTTCTCCGGAGATTGGAATCACTATTGTGCTCCTGATACATCAGCCGCGGGCGGAAATTGTGGAAATGTTTGATAAACTATGCGTGCTCGCTCGTGGAGGCAGAACCGTTTACTATGGCTCGCTTTCTGAGTCGGTTGAATATTTCGCAGAGTTACAATCGAAATCAATTATTGATGACGTTCACTCTGCCAGTGGAGCGTTTGCAGTTATTAACAAAATCATGACGCTACTGGTGAAAAACTCAATCTCGGAGAAGAAGGAAATCGAAACAACGAAGCTCGTGAGTTCTTTAGTGGCTCAGTGGGATGCCCGGCATTCGTATGTGCTGGAAATCACACCCGAACAGCAAAATAAGCATTTCCGTTCTAATCTTGATATCTTCAAGGCCAAGCAGCCTCTTTCTTTTCATAAAGAGATTTTCATCTTGACCAAAAGATCTTTCATCATTTCTATCAGAGACAAGGTGTCGCTTATTACGTTGATTGGCGGTATGACGGCTTTAGCTGTTATCATTGGCTGGATGTTTTACAAACCCGACCCTAATTTGTCCGGTATTCGTTCCATCACTTCTTATTTATATGCTGTGCTTGAAGTGGTTGGTTTCGGGCCCATTCCGATGGAAATTCAGCGACTTTGGACCCATGAGGGCGTATTTTTCATTAGAGAGTACAAGGAAAAGTACGTCACGGCTCCAGGCTTTGTTGTATCTAGGCGACTTTCAAAGTTCTTTATCGAAGATGTCCCCATCCTGATCATTTTCTCCGCTATTGCCTATTTCATGGGTGGTTTACGTTTGGGGAAAAATTATGATGACATGGGAGATGTATCTTTTTTTGGCATTTTCTTCGCGATTACATTATTAGTTGAGCTCGTGGCCATGTCCACGGCCATGCTCGTCTTCTTCTGTGGCTCCTCTTTTGCATCATCTTCCCTTTACATCAATTTATTTTACCAGATCCAGAATTCTGGCAGTGGTTATTTCGTCAACTCCAAAACAATGCCTGTGTATGTCAGATGGGTCAAGTATGTGGCTTACTTTTGGTACGGATTTGGAGCGCTTAACTCAAATCAGTACACAAACTGGGAGGGCAACTGTCCCTACGCGTCTGGCGATGAGAGATGCGTTCAATTTTCCGGAAATTATCAATTGGACCTATTGGGATATCCTGAGAACTGGATAGCAGCCCCAATTGGCTATTTGATAGCCTGGTTTGTGGGTTTCAATATTATCACCTTAATCATTGTGAAAACAAAAAACTTCGATGTCACTGTCGCCAAACAAAGAAAAAACAGAATCAAGGGAAATGAGGAATTGATGCCGGAGGAAGTTTTGTCCTCGACTACCCTCTGCAGTGAAAAGAAGAGTATTAATACTGATGGAGTAAGTATAAGTGTTCGAAATGTTGATTTGGCCGTGAAATTGAACGACCTGCGCTTCCTCATGGGCAAAAAGTCTCTGCGGAATTTGCTTCACAGTATCAATGCTCATTTCCAAGCTAATGGAGTCAACGCCATAATGGGCCCCTCTGGAGGAGGTAAAACCACCTTCCTAAACTTTTTGGCCTCCCGGTTGCCTAGAACTTCGTCATTTTCTTCGACGGGCCAAATTGTTCTTAATGGACGACAAGAAGTGTCCACAGAAGATATCTCTTGTATCTCTGCCTACGTTACCCAGCATGATAATTTGTTGATTCCACATTTGACTGTTAGAGAGACACTATACTACCAAGCTCTCTTGCGGTTACCTGTGGAAGAGCATGAGTACATTGCGAGCTATATCAAGACTTTGCTCAGAAAAACGGGATTGCTTGATTGTGCAGATACACCAGTGGGGTCTATCACTGTCAAGGGTATTTCTGGGGGTGAAAAGAGAAGAGTATCGATTGCAATTCAGCTTTTAAGCAGACCAAAGATTCTTTTTTTGGATGAGCCAACATCTGGTTTGGATCTGGCCACATCTGCGTCTATTTTGGCGTTGTTAAAAGAGTTAGCAGAGGAGGGGACAACAATCGTCACGTCGATCCACCAACCAAGCAAAGAATTGTTTGCTAATTTTGACTCGATGGTGCTTCTTGCTCGTGGCGGGTATGTGGTTTACAATGGACCCACGAGTTCAGTTGGCCAATACTTGAAGAGTTTGGGATACACTTGTCCTGAACATGTGAGCATTGCCGACTATGTCTTGGATGCTGTGTCGGTCCAAGTTTCCGAAACACGGGAAATTTCTCAAGCGCGGGTAGAGCATCTCATCAGTTCTTGGAGCTCTTGTGATTTAGCGAACAAATATCAAGGAGTAGTGGGCAGTGAAGTTGATTTAGCTAAATTTAGCAAGCACTCCGCTTCCGTGGAAGTCGCGCTCTCTGCCGTTTGCAAGAGACAGTTTTTGATTTCTCGCAGGTCGACTGATGTGGTGATTGCCAGAGTGTCTCAAGTGTTGTTCTTGGCTGCTGTGTATGCCCTTTTCTTTGCTCCATTGAAGAATAATCAGGACGGCATCACCAATCGATTTGGTCTTGTACAGTCGGTACTCAATCTCTACTTCTGCGGCTTAGTTAACAACATTTCTCTTTATCCATCGGAAAGAGACGTGTTCCACCAAGAGTATAAGGACGGAACTTATAGCCCGGCTGTTTTCTCCGTGGCATACTTTTTTGTTGAGCTTCCGTTTGAGATCATTCCATCGGTAATTTTCTCCGCGTTGGTTGTTTTTGGAATCGGCCTACCCCGTACTGCGGGAATGTTCTTTGCGGTGTTCTGGTCTGCAGTGGTGTGTCTTAATACTGGCGAGTCTTTGGGCATGATATTCAACTCTCTCATCTCACACATTAGTGCTGCAACAAACATTTTGGCTAATTTGTTCATGGTTGTTATCTTCATGGCGGGCACAATGTCGTTGCAAATGCCAAGTCTTTTTAGAGCGTTGAATTACCTCAGTCCGATCAAGTACGTGATGCAAATCATGGTCAACATGGGTTTCAAGAACCAGTTGTTCAGTTGCGGAGATGCAACGGACTGTATTATGAACACTGGCGCTGCTGTGCTTGAAGAGTACAACTTGAGCGCCCGAACCGGACCTGCGTTCGGCGCATTAACTGCTTGTTTTATCATCTACAGAATGATTGCATTTTTCTTCATTTACACGAGGGCCAGATGGTTCGTCTGAGCCGGAAATGATTAATTAACGACAGATTACGTGAACACAATGTAGTACAAAAGGGTTGATTTTGACGATGTAAGAATTACTCGCGGCGGCGGCGGAGCCACAAACGCAACTACATCCGGACCTCTGAAATTCGAATCGTGTTTGTAAACACCAATACATCTCCAATATAAAACATCCGTACACCATTTGCAGAAACATCCATACACCTTCGGTAATACATCCATACATCCTTTAACAAAATGTCGGGCACGAGTTTAGGCACCAAATAGCACCCACCCAACTGGTGTATACTGCTTTTCGAATAAAAAAAGCGGTAAATACCTTCTGTGTATTCATGTTTATTAAATTCATTTTTGTTTTGCGTATCAGTAATATTTTTTTTTTGTCCCTAGAAGTAGTTTCCACAATAACGGGAAAACGGACAAAACCACCTCAAATACAGAGATATTTCAAAAATATATTGATGGAAAAATTACCCAGCCAAACAAGTCGAACAATTTTCATTTCCACATCCCTAAATTTCCACTCGTTTTGACCAATCTTCTAAAGTGAAATCCCGTGGGTCCCAGGCCCGTGATTGCCAGTGACGACGTTCATGTCCTGCACATACACGCCCGTATCCACATATCACAGTGTGCTTATTCATCAGCGCTTTTTCCTTCTTTTGAAAGTCACAGAACAATGTTCAGAAGCTTGATCAATAGTGCCAGAACGGTATGTAACCCATCATCAAACTCAGGGGATTCCGCTCCCTAGCTGTTGTTCCCTTTTTTGCCCACCAAAAAACTAACCTTCAGACGCCCGCTCTTAGAAAGCCTACTTTGGTCAGATTTATCTCCACCGAGATCAAGGATGCTATTGACAAGGCTGTGCAAAGCTCGCCTGTCGTTTTATTTATGAAGGGAACTCCGGAATTTCCGCAATGTGGTTTTTCCAGAGCCACCATCCAAATGTTGGGCCAACAAGGTGTTGATCCTCACAAATTTGCTGCTTACAATGTTTTGGAAGACCCTGAGTTGAGAGAGGGAATCAAGGAGTACAGCCAGTGGCCCACCATTCCCCAACTTTATGTGAACAAGGAGTTTATTGGTGGCTGCGACATCATCATGTCGATGGCCAAGAGCGGCGAGTTGGCGGACTTGTTGGAGTCCAATGAGTGTTTGGTGCCAGAAGAAGAAGAGGAGCCATCGCTGGCCGAGATCAAGCCTGCTAGCAGATCCTAAGTGGTGTGCCATTAATGTGTGTCTTGTAGATAGAATGATTACGTTTGATAATGAGCGGTGTAGTCCTTGGGAGGTGGGTTTCTTCCAAGGTGGGTTACTTCCGAGTTGGGATGGCCAGCTTGCCGTCGGTGAGATACTTGGGATTTACGCAAACTACTCCCAAAAATCTTGTATGAACTACAGGAATCGTAAAGTGCGGCCTTAAATATACACGTCGGAAGTGAAGTTGCAATGCCGATCGATGGTGGATCTATGCGTGTCCGCTCTTCACCGAAGATCGTCTCCGAAGCAAATTCAGATCATTCAAGTTCAACGTAAACTTGTAGTCGCCATTGATGCCAGAGATGACCGAGGACGAGCGCGTGGCTTCATCATCGGTGTTGCTGAGCAGTTTCAGCGAGGCCGTAGAAGATGCAGAGGAAATGGAGAGGTACTTCAACGCCGGAAGTTTTTCCTGCTCCTGTTTCGCCGTCACCTTCAAATCAGGGGATTCCGGTTCCAGGTCGTAGAGCTCGCTGTCGTCATTGTCGTCATTGTCGTCGTCGTCGTCGTCATCGTCATCGTCATCATCGTCGTCGTCATCGTCATCGTCATCATCGTCGTCATCGTCGTCGCTCTCCGCCACCCCACTAAACACATTGCGGAAGTTGAGGTTCATGGGGGTGCGCGGTAGGTTGTTTTTCTGTTTGGGAATGAACGACGTCCTGGGGTCGAACTTGACCTCCTTGGGGTCGAGGTTCTCCACCGCGCGGCTGAAATGCGCCAACAGCTTCAAGTTCACATGCGACATGGCCGGGTTGCTAAACACCTTCTTGATGGCAAGGGACGGCGACACCAAGCCGCTTGCGCAGCCAAAGGGACTGTGTGCCTTGGGAGCGCCATTCACGCTCAACTCCGGGATTGACTGCGACATCGCGTCCAACGACGGCGACGCTGCGGGGATCGGCACGTCCGCCACATCCTCGATCATCTCCACCGAGTCCGCGCGCTCGCCCATCTCCGGGAAATAACTATGGGTGGCCAACGGCACCGCCCCCTTCATCCACGGATGGCGGTAAATCTCCTCGAGGGTGATGCGTTTGATGGGGTTCACCACAAGCATGCGGGAAATCAAGTCCTTGGCGTCGGCGCTGATCTCGTCCCACCACGGCTCCAAGAACACAAAGTCCGCGGTGAGGATTTTCTGGGTCAACACGTCCTGGTCGTCGTCGTAGAACGGCGGGAACCCGCAGAGGATGGTGTACAAAAAGCACCCGAGCGACCAGATATCCACCGCCTTGGAGTAGTAGTTGCTCTTCAGCGCCGACGACTTGAAGCGGCTGCGCTTCTGCACCCCGCAGTGGATCACCTCCGGCGCGGTGTAGCCCGCGGTGCCACACGGGGTTTTGAGGTTGCTGTGGGCCGAGGCCGTCAGCGGATCGTACTTGAGCTGCTTGGCCAAGCCAAAGTCCGCCAACTTGATGGTGCCGACCCCACCGCCGCCCACGCCCGGCAGAAACTGGCCCTCGTCTTTCTTCAGTCCGTCATCCGACTTGCGAAGCGCGGCGGTGTAGTCCTCCGCGGGCCGCGGCACATGGGGAATGCGCTTGAACAACAAGTTCTCGGGCTTGATGTCGCGGTGCACCACGTTGTGCGCGTGCAAAAACGAAATGGCCTCTAGAAGCTGCAAAAATACATGCTGCGCCAATTGCTCTGAGAAGTAGGTGTACTCAATGATTTTGTTGAAGATCTCGCCGCCGTTGCAAATCTCAAGCACCAAGAAGCAGTTTTCCGCCGTGTCAAAGTACTCCAACAAATGCAAGATGTTGGTGTGCCCGCCGGAGTTGGCGAGGGTGTTCATGATGTTGATCTCGTTCTGGATGTTGGCCAACTGTTTGTGGCTCAAGTTGACCTTGTTGATGATTTTAACCGCCACGTCCTCGCCCGTGGAAACGTCCTTCGCTTTGTACACCGAGGAAAAGGCGCCTTCGCCTAGAAGTTGCTCGAGTTTGTATTTGGAAGGCAAGTCCGGATATTGGGATAAGCTGAATGTGGGCTTGGTGCCCTTAGTGTGTGATGTCATAGGAAAGGAGCGGTATGGGTTATATGAGGCTGCCTGTTAGCGGGGGTGAAGGAATGGAAAGGAG
>PPLK02000083.1:0-21405 GCA_003707795.2 Clavispora fructus | reverse complement strand
TAAATATCTATCGACAGCTCTAGGATTGAAGCTTTTGCACCGGCGCACTGGTGCCGTTCAACACCCCCTTCATAAACTCATACACTGTGAACGTCACGGCCTGGCCCGGCGCCACTCTCATGATTCTGGGCGTAATACCCTTGTACAACGCCCCCACACCCTCTTCCTTGATCAACTGCTTGCCGATCTTGGCGATTCGGACCCACCCGGACTCGTTTGATGCATATGTGCTCTTTTGCAATCTGGTTTTGATCGTGTCCAATGGTGCGTTCGACAAAGGCCCCAAGGCACCGGAGAACAACCCAATCAACGACGTCTGCCACGATGGCAACACCTCTCTCTGCTGCTTTTCTTGCAAGTACTCCTTCAACTTGGAGTACACCGTGAAGTTCACACCCTGGTTGGATGCTTGTCTGGCCGCGGTCAACGAAACACCACGGTACAACGTGCCAAACCCTTCTTCCTTGCAAATCACGTACGCCGCGTGGATGGCGTTTCTGTACTTGGGCACATCCAACGGGTCGGCCATTGAGTGGTGTTGCGCCTGCAACCGGATCTTCACCACCTCCATTGGATTCACCACCAATACCGCCTCAGTCACACCGGCACCCACGCCGGCAATAAACGTGTTTCCCGTGGTGATTTTGCCTTGTTCATCCTTCAAAAGCGACCGGTAGAACTCATACGACTGGAACCGAATTCCCATTTTGGGCACGATACCCAACACAACCGCGCCCAAGCCCTTGTACAACGACCAGAACGTCTCCTTTTGCACAATGTTGATTCCAGTCCGGACAAATCCCGGGGGTTTTTTGCCCGATTTGCGGTATAACTGCATTCTCACCTTAACCGTGTCCAATGGGTGACAGCACAAGGCCTCGAACATGCCGGCCACACCGCCGGCCACCAAGTCAGTGAGCGAACCTCCTTTTTTTTGAGTAGACATGATGTGAAAAGGGAATGAATGAAAAAATGGTGCCTCGCTCGCAGTGATGGGACTGGGCCATTATATACCCCCGCAAATTCGGGCGGTTCCATTTCTCCGGGGTAGTGCTCAAGTCTGGGGTAACACCC
Organism: Clavispora fructus; assembly: GCA_003707795.2. Taxonomy (NCBI): domain Eukaryota; kingdom Fungi; phylum Ascomycota; class Pichiomycetes; order Serinales; family Metschnikowiaceae; genus Clavispora; species Clavispora fructus. The sequence continues at coordinate 20,331 of PPLK02000083.1, read as the reverse complement.
GTACACCACCACTCCAGTTGCTTTTCGCCTGTGGCGCTGCCAGCGTCCGTGGAGGGAAATTGGGCCACGTGGGCCCCGCGGAGGCAAGGTTGCATTTTGCTTCTACCAACGGCTCCATTGGGGCCGTTTGGTTTTGCGAAACCGGAGCTGTATTCCAGCCGGGCACTAGGGCCGGGGTTAGAGTGCAGGTCCTGAGTCTGAGTATGGTGCGGATGACTCGTGTTCCGTGGGGCCGAGGTTAGCAGACCTGCAGAAACTCTGGGGTGTGAAAACATCTTGCGGGGTTGGGAGATTCTGAAGCCATCGGCGAACGGAACAATTGCCACGGCTGGGCCATCCGAATCGGCGCCGGAAATTTTGCTTTACAATGGAAATGTTGGGGCAGTAGTTTCTGTGCCGCTTCACTGTGCGATGATGCACCGGGGTGCAAATCGCGACTCATGCGGGCAAGCGGAACGTCGACTCACATGAGACTCGGGCCACCAAAACTCCGGTGGGCCAATAGGCGTTTTGCACCCAGATTGTGATTTTTTCTTGTTGTTTTGTTTTTTTTGTTTTTTTTCATTGTGCTGTTTCTCCGGTTCGGGCATGGTGGGTTTCCGTGGGACGTTTACTGGAGGGTTTGGGGGAGTTGGAGGGGTTTTGCAGTTGTATTACTTTACAGTGTCTACATTCCGTCTTGTGTTTGTCCTATTGTGTCAGGCGACATGTAAAACGTAATCGGGGGTCGACCCCCGAATTAGAAACTGGTCTAGCCAGTCGTTCAAATGGGCAATCACCCGCGTGATGGCAGTGCTTTGCCCGTGTGATATGGTGAGAGACGAGTGGTTCATTGTCTTGAGGAACATGAGCACAACGCGTAGGGAAATGTCCACATCGGTGTCAAGCAGCAGTGTCTCTGCCAACGTCAGGTAGCCTCGGTTAGTATATCCCAGGTGGCGGTGGGGTGGACGTACCATTGCAAGAGCCGGCGGTCGTGCACAAAAAGCGGGTATATCATGGCGAAGTTGTGAGCAAATGACGCCCGGTGCTGGTTTCGCCGCACCATGTCCTGACGAAACCAGACGTCGTAGCTCAGAGGAGGCGTTTCCGGCCGCTCTTCCCACGACTGGTCCATAGCGAGTACAAAAGGGTGCGATGGTTTTGTGTCCCGTAAAGCGGCACCGGATCGCAAGAAACGTTTTGTGGCCCGTTTCAACCTCGCTATTCCTCGGTCTCGCTCACCGTGTCCAACTCAAAGTCGTCGTTTGAGCCTCCAATGTCGTCGTAACCCTCCCGGCCAAGCTCGCCGTCTTCATCGTACCCCACCAACCGCAAGTAGAATGCAATCAACATCACCATCCAGAGATAAATCACAAAGCCTGCGCCGCACACCACAAGAATGTACGACGAGTGGTCTGCGCCCAATCCATGAACTAGCTCCAACTGCTCCTCATTGGCTGACATGAAGAGCACTCCCGACATGATCAAACACACGGGCGGGAAGTGCTGGAACGATAACACCTTGCCGGTGTCACTGGAAGGCCCATCTCTCAACAAGAAGCAGATCTCAATGATCCGGGTCAACCCGCCGGCCATAAGCACCATCCCGAACATTGCGTGCACCTTGGTGGAGATCACCAACGTCTGCGAGTGCTCGGACATGGCATAGCCGGTGTAGACGAGAAGCACCGCGGGAATCACGTTGCGGACGTTGTTGCGGCGCGAGAGCCACATGCCCAATAATCCGCCACACCACCAGATGATTCCCATAGAAGTATGTTGGTAGTCGCCGTGAGACCACTCCTCGCGGCCCCACCGGTGCTCGGTGAACGTGTTGACAATTCCCCACAAGCACATTAAGGCCGAGTCCCAGAACTCCTGGCTCTTGGAGTTGGGGTTCAACCGGTGGTGGTTGCGGATCCACGGCACAAGAAGCACCCACGCAAGGAGGAAGCCGTAGCCCACGAAACTGGATCCCATGATGCCGTGCGCAATGCACTGGCCCGTTTTGTTGCCGTAGCAGAAGCCAAACAACGCAATTGGCGCCATACACACCCGAACCCAACCGGTGAGCACCAGTGTGAACGCAATGGTCTTGTAGGCACGGATAGCGAGCCGTGACGGGGCAGAGTACTCGCGCGACTGCAGTTTCCACCACCGGTTGACCACCATATTGGTGCCGTTGAGAAGCGTGCCCAAGAACACCGTAGCCGCCAACTCCCACGTGAGAAACCACCCGGTTCCCCTGGAGGTTTTGTTTTCGTAGTTGGCCGAATCGGGATACGAAAGGAAAAGCGTGTCCACGACCGAATAGGCCAACACCACGCTGTGAAGCACCGTGGCCCAGTGGAACCGTTCGGCAAAGGTAAGAGCGGACGCAACCGACGGAAGCACCAACAAGAGTGCTAACGAGGTGATCCAGTGGAAACTTTTGGACTCGGGGTTGATGGGATGGAACTCGACTTTGGCATCGTCGTCCATTTCCATTGCCACGGCCGCAGCCACAAGGACCGCCAATACCAAGAGTTTGCGCATGAAAACAAGTGGAGTAGGTTTTAGATTGTGTAGGTTCTGGCTTGTGTAGGTGGGTCGCACGGATTTATGCGTCGGGTGATTTCCGGATCGGCCGAGATACCACTGGAGAAAAGAAAGAAAGAGACGGGATAATGGAGAGAGATGGGAGAGTGGAGACAGCAGGCGGGGAATTGAACCAATTGGTGATTTCGATTTTTGGTTTGGTTTTGAAGTTGGTGGTTTGTGCGCAGAAATGGGGAACGGTGACAATATTGGAATTACTTGGAGAATCACAAGAGGTGAGAAACGACCGGAGAGAAGGAGGAAGAGAGAGGAAGAAAGAAAGAAAGAAAGAAAGAAAGAGATTTACGTAGGAGACTTCGGGACTTCGGAGTCATACCAGCCAAGAACAATAGAACAAGAACAGGCGATATTTTGACGCAATTGAATATAATGCAAAATACCTCATTGAAAATGGATAGCGGCGGCGGTATGAAAAAGCAGATGAAACCAGCCTGCGGAATATAGTATGGGCCAAGAGTTTGACTGTTGGTATATCCCGCCTGTAGTAAGTGACCAATATCTAGACCTGAATAGCCATGAAAACTGAGACAAGAAAGTTAGACTAGATAGGCAGGAAAGATAGAGAGTAGGAAAGCCTGAGACAAGAAAGATAAGAAATACAGAGACCAGAAAGATCAGAAATACTGAGACCAAAACTAGAAGACGGAGCCAAGAGAAATAGACGAGGAGAGATTGAGACTAGAAAGACTAGATATCCGAGACTTGAAATATTGAGACTAGAAATACTGCGACTTGAAATGCTGAGACTAGAAAGATAGAGACTAGAAAGACTAGAAATACCGAGAGCGAGACTGAGTCCGACTGAGACTGACTGAGACTGAAGCCAGTTCCGCCATCTCACTGTCGATATTAACTAGTATGATATGCTCCAGTCAGTTGGATCAATCGCAGCGATTCCGTTAGCACCATATAGCCGCGGCACCGCCACATACCAGATATCACCCGAACCACCACCCAAACCACCACCCAAACCACCACCCAAACCATACTCACCCCACCCAAACCAAACTCATCCCAACCAAACTCATCCCACCCAAACCAAATCAAATCCTTCAAAAAAATCCTAAGAACTCCCCACCCCCACCCTTCCCTCAATTCCAACTCCGCCGAGGCGCGACGTTGCGTTCGCATGGACAAAAACTGGAGTAGGCGCGCAAACCCCATCTGGACACTTCAACCACTTCACCTACCACATACTCCGCCACCACCCCAGCACGCTATGAAACTCGCGCGGTTGGTGTTGCTCCATATCTTGGCGGCGCTCGCCCTCGCGGTTCTGGTGCCGCCCCGCAACTACGTCGACAGACAGTACTTTGTGGTGGGGTTGGACCCGCTCCACTCCCCCCGGACGCTCACGCAGTTTGCCGCCGACTACAACGGCACGTTTCGGTACGAGCACGCGGCACGCGGCTTGGACCACCACCATGTCTTTTCCGTTGCCAAAACAGACGCGCACGCCGCGGTGTTGGGCAACCACAACTCCAACGCCTACGACCTCATGAAGCGGGCGCCGGGCCTCGAGCACGCCCACGACCGGTTGGTGCAGTACCCGGGGCTCCGGCTGGTGCACATGATGACGCCGCGGCGGCTCGAGCGGCGCATGCCGGTGCCAATTGAACCCGGGTGTGACGCGGGTTGCGGCGCGGTGCACCGCCGCAGCATCAAGATCGTGGACTCGTCGCAGGAGCCGCTCCGCGAGGTCAGCGAGCGCCTCGACATCTCCGACCCCATCTTCGCCGAGCAGTGGCACTTGGTCAACACGCTCAGCCCGGGCAACGACGTGAACGTGAAAAACGTGTGGTACAACGGCAACCGCGGCAAGGGCGTGACGGTGGCGGTGGTGGACGACGGGCTCGACACCGAGTCCGACGACTTGGCCGCCAACTTCAACCCCGCGGGCCTGTGGGACTTCAACGACAACACCGCGGTGCCCAACCCGAGGCTCTTTGACGACTACCACGGCACCCGGTGTGCCGGCGAGATTGCCGCGGTCAAGAACGACGTGTGCGGTCTCGGCGTGGCGTGGGAGGCCAAGGTAGCGGGCATCCGCATCTTGTCGGGCGCCATCACCGCGGAGGAGGAGGCCGCGGCCATGGTGTACGGCTTGGATGCCAACGACATATACCTGTGCTCGTGGGGGCCCACCGACAACGGGCGCACGGTGGCCGCGCCCGACGCGCTCGTCAAGAAGGCCATGATCAAGGGCATCCAGCAGGGCCGTGGCTCGCGCGGCGCGGTCTACGTGTTTGCCTCCGGCAACGGCGGCCGGGTGCTGGACCAGTGCAACTTTGACGGCTACACCAACTCCATCTACTCCATCACCGTGGGCGCCATCGACTACCAGGGACAGCACCCGGCCTACTCGGAAGCGTGCTCCGCGGTGATGGTGGTGACGTACTCGTCCGGCGGCCGCGAGCACATCCACACCACCGACATCAAGAAGAAGTGTGCGTCGACCCACGGCGGCACGTCGGCGGCGGCGCCGTTGGCCGCGGGCGTCTATGCCCTCGTGTTGGCGGCCAACCCCAACCTCACGTGGAGAGACATGCAGTATGTCAGTGCCAGGGCGGCGGTGCCGGTCAACGAGGGCGACGGCGCGTACCAGATGACCGCGTTTGGTGAGAAGTACTCGCACAAGTACGGCTACGGCAAGTTGGATGCGGAGAAGATCGTGGCGGTGGCGGAGTCTTGGACCAACGTCAAGCCCCAGGCGTGGTACTATTCCGACGTCAGCACCGTGGCGAAGTCTGTCACCACCGACAAGGACGACTCCGCGCCCCTCACTGACACCATCACCGTGTCGCAGAAGGACCTCCAGGCAATGAACTTGGAGACGGTGGAGCATGTCACGGTGAAGGTGAACATTGCGCTGCACGTGCGCGGCCGCATAGCAGTGAAGCTTGTTTCTCCTGCGGGAGTGGTCAGTACGTTAGCGGAGTACCGCCCGGTGGACATGTCGAACGCCCCGCTCGCCGACTGGGTCTTCATGTCGGTGGCGCACTTGGGCGAGTCGGGCGTGGGTGATTGGCGGCTTGAGGTTGTGAGTGGGGCCGACAACACGCTCGAATTCAAGGACTGGCAACTCCGCCTTTTTGGCGAGAGTGCCGATGCAGAAAAGGCTGAGACGTTTGATCTTGACACCGACTATGCGGCGGTGCGACGCGACCGAATGGGCCTGATTACCAGCGCCACTTCCATTCCCGCCTCTTCCACTCCTGCCACTTCCTCCAGTACGTCTTCGGAGTCTTCAGAGTCGTCGGAGTCTACTGCGTCCACCGAGTCCTCTCACGTTTCTGCCACCGCCTCTGGCTCCAAATCGGCCACTCAATCGGCCACCGGCACAGGTGTCGATGACCACGAGGAAGAAGACGAGCCGGACCAGTTGTCGCACAAACACTACTTGACGGACCACGCGGGCCAGTACTTCATGGCGTTGACCGTGATAGGTTTCATTGTGGTGATTGTGTTGATGAAGTGCCACAAGGGACCCGGCAGCTCGCGCCGCAGAAGAAGAGAGGACTTTGAGTTTGATATCATCCCGGGCGAGGACTACAGCGACAGCGACACTGACCACGACTCACTCGAACTTCACAGCTTGAGCCAAGAGGATGCCGAGCGCGAGGCGTTGTTCGAGGAGTTCAACGCGGAATCTTTGCCTGACTACGAGAACGACATGTTCCAGATTGGCGACGAGGACGACCACACGCCGGGTGCTGCCGCGACCCCAACTGCGACCCCAGCTGCGACCCCAGCTGCGACCCCAGCTGCGACCCCAGCTGCAACTCAGGATGCTGCAACTCAGGATGACACGGCAACCGGGGCCAGTCCTGTCGGGAAGGCCCCAGAGTCCGATGCCGCTCCTGAATATTCAGAAACCGTTCCTACCGAAAATGCGCCGGATGCCCACAAATGAGCGACGGAAACAGACTATGCCGAAACGCACCAAGACCATTGGCTTGCCGGAAAACCAAAAACTCATCTCGATTCTTGATCAACCGTTGCTGATTGTGCATCTGTGCACCGGCACTGCAGACAGATCGGGAGATGTACCTGAATACAACAACAGTGCGAAAATTGGAGTCGCCCTCCACATTGTAGACCGTTACTAAGTACGGCGTGCGCCTTAGTAATGCAACTTCGTGCGACTTTCGTGCGCTCCTCCACCGGCCCACAGTGGTCCAGCAATCCCCGGGCGCCACCTAAAACGAACAAAGCCACAACATCAGTACCTCCCACCCCCGAAATAAAAACGGTCTCGCCCTAACCGTAGGCACTCGCCCGTGGGGGAACATTGTGCAGGCGGGCATTCGCCAAAGACTAGATTCGTGGGCCGCACGTGAGGGCAACAAATCCGCAGAACAACGCCGAGCAAAACCTTCCAGACCGGGCCGACACCGGATGCGGCCGTGGTTGGCAGCGGCCCCGACCCAAAAAAAAACCACGCCAACCTCCACAAAAAAAGAAATTGGCCCGGGCAGAAAATCCGCCCAAAGCCCGTGGTGGCGGGGGATGCGGCATTTGCCATTAGTCAGAGGAGAGGTGCCGGTCTTATCTGAGTGCGACTTTCGGCCCAGAACCGGTCCTCCATATATAACGTGCCGCTTGTCCAACCCAACTTTTTCCTCACCGCAAAACGCTACCGTTTTTTCGTCTCCCCCCAATTGCACCCATTGACCATGTCTGCTGAATTCGGAGAGCACGTTTCCATTGTGGTTTTCGGCGCCTCGGGCGACCTTGCCAAAAAGAAAACCTTCCCTGCCCTTTTCGGGTTGTACAGAGAGGGGCAATTACCCCCAACGGTGAACATTATCGGCTACGCCAGATCCAAGATGACCGACACAGAATTGAAGGACAGAATCAAGCTGTACTTGAAGTACGACGACTCGCTCCAGGAAAAGGTGGACGGGTTTTTGCTGTTGATCAGCTATATCGCTGGACCATACGACCAGCCGGAGGGGTACCAGCAGCTCGACAAGGCGAGCGGCGAATACGACGCCAAGGCCGGCAATGCCAAGTCTGAGAGATTGTTCTACTTGGCGTTGCCTCCCTCGGTGTTCACGACCGTGGGTGCGCACATCAAGGAGCACTGCTACCCCGAGGAGGGCAGAATCAGACTAATTGTCGAGAAGCCGTTCGGCCACGACTTGGAGTCCGCGAGAAAGTTGCAGAAGGACTTGGCGCCGCTCTTCACCGAGGAGGAGTTGTATAGAATCGACCACTACTTGGGCAAGGAGATGGTGAAGAACTTGTTGGTGTTGCGTTTCGGCAACGAGTTGTTGTCGGGCGTGTGGAGCAACAAGCACATTGCGTCGATCCAGGTGTCGTTCAAGGAGCCGTTTGGCACCGAGGGTAGAGGCGGCTACTTTGACGACATTGGCATTGTCAGAGACGTGATGCAAAACCACTTGTTACAGGTGTTGACGCTTTTGACCATGGAAAGACCGGTGTCGTTCGACCCGGAGGCGGTCAGAGACGAGAAGGTCAAGGTGCTCAAGGCGTTTGGCAAGTTCGAGCCCTCCGACCTCTTGTTGGGACAATACGGCAAGTCCGACGACGGGTCCAAGCCCGGCTACTTGGACGACGAAACGGTCAAGAAGGACTCCAAGTGTGTCACCTACTGTGCCATGGGCATCAAGATCTTTAACGAGAGATGGGACGGCGTTCCTATTGTGTTGAGAGCCGGTAAGGCGTTGGACGAGGGCAAGGTGGAAATTAGAGTGCAGTTCAAGCAGGTGGCCAAGGGTATCTTCAAGGAGATCCAGAGAAACGAGTTGGTGATCCGTGTGCAGCCCAACGAGTCGGTGTACTTGAAGATCAACTCCAAGATTCCCGGCATCTCTACCGAGAGTTCTTTGACCGAGTTGGACTTGACCTACGCCAACAGATACTCCAAGGACTTCTGGATCCCTGAGGCGTACGAAGCGTTGATTAGAGACTGCTACTTGGGTAACCACGCCAACTTTGTCAGAGACGATGAGTTGGATGTGTCGTGGCAATTGTTCACTCCGTTGTTGCAGTACATTGAGTCGGGCGAGGCTCCATCTCCGGAGATTTACGCTTACGGCTCCAAGGGCCCTAAGGGCTTGAGAGACTTCATGATCAAGCACGGGTATGTTTACGACAACGAGGGCTCTTACCAATGGCCTGTGACTACCCCTGATGTGAAGGGCAAGATGTAAACGAATACGTAAAATATAATTAGCACATTTCGAAAGGTATCCGGAACTGTATTGATGTATTGGCGCACTGAAGATTGATGCACAATTACACTATTGAAGGGCGGTTATGGTATTTATGTTTTGTACCATCGTACCTTGGAACGTAAAATCAGTGCAAATATCGCATCTCATACCGAATACGGTTAACGTTAGAGCTAGGGCCTAACGCTGTTTTCACACCGGAGTTTCTGGTTATGCTCCCGTTACAAGATCAATTGCGCACAATCGCTACTACACTCTAAATAGCTTGGAGGGTGTTAAATCAGACATCCATGGAAGGTCAATAAGCGGTCACTGGCATACTAGATTGGGTTCTAATGTATGCTACCGAGGAAACTGCGAATGTTATGGATATTTCATCACCTAAAACACCATTCCAAGCCACAAGAGTGGTCGGAGGAAAACAAAAATGCACTCTTTGGTACGCGCTTCAAGAGTTCAGCATGTGTATGCGGAAAGTGAATCAGAACTGCTTAATACTGGCAAGTATAAGCTCCTATCCGAGCTCACTTGCAAAAGTGAGCCCATAATGAATAGGAACGGTTTTCAACCCTGTCGTCATAGTCGAATCAGACTGGGAAAGAAGAAACTTAATATCATCATCTTCAGTTCCACACACGCGTGTTCGAACACCAAAAGCTCGTACCAGAAAGGGCTTTTCTGTTTTCCATCGTTGCTAATAAAAATTTTAAATGAGGTGCGATGTGTTTTCTTATATAGTCAGGCGAGATGCGATGTACTGCAGGTAGATTATGGTTACCCGCCTTCCTCCATCTAGGGGAGTGAAGGGTGCGAATGCCCTACATGGGTGAGGCAGGCTAGGGCACGAGGTCGGGAAAATCAAAGAGAAAATGCCAGAGGCAAAAATTTGGAAGGATTGAAATTCATAAAATCTTATACGGTGCAATTTTGTTTCTATAAGCGGTCACAACTCAGTAGCAGTTTCCAATTCGCTTTGTAGTGACTCTCACTGTCACTCTCACAATCACTCTGACAATCACTCTCACTGTCACTCTCACTGTCACTCTCACTGTCACTCTCACTGTCACGCACCTGTCACTCCCACTATCTCAAACGTCACTGACGCGACCATTGATATACGTAATCTTCTCCCAAAATCTACAACACCTCTTTCCGAAAACAAACTTTATTTAAATCCAAGTACAGGCTAGCCCGCTAGGCCCACATCTACAACAGAAGTCGCATTAGCATCACTTCCAGAAGTCGGTGATGTTGCCACCCGCACCGTTGAAAGCGAGCACGTTGGGCGAAGCCTTGTCGAGGCCGGTGACAATACCTTTTGTGCCGAAGCGGATCAATCTCTGCTTCAATTCTGCAGGTGTGACGATTCCAGCCTCAAATTCGGAGCCGAGCTCCGGTTGCAACGACAAGTAGTACGACAACAACCCAGTGATGTGTGGTGCCGCCATCGACGTGCCCGACATCACCGCGGTGTCCTGCCAAATTCCGACGGACAAAATGTCCACGCCGGGCGCTTGGATGTCAACGCACAGGCCCCAGTTAGAAAACGAGGCCTTGGCATCGCCGCTATCGGTAGCACCAACGGTGATAGGACCCGAGGCACGCGCGGGCGAAACATCACACGCGTCCTGGTTCTCGTTACCCGCAGCCACAGAAATGTGCAAGCCTGCCTTGGTTCCGGCATTGGCAGCAAGGTCCAACGCATCAGATGCACCGCCGCCAATCAGCATGTTCACTGTGGCGCCCTTGTAGCCCTTCTGCTTCGCGGCCACCTTGCTCTTGTGGTCGTTGGCGGCAAACTCAATGCCCTTAATAATGTCAGAGGTAGTACCTGAACCCAAGAGGTTCATCACGCCCACCGCGACCAAGTCTACGTTCTTGGCAATACCGTAGGTCTTGGATCCGATGGTACCGGCCACATGGCTGCCGTGGCCATGGGCGTCCACCTTGAGGTTGGGGAACGCAATGGCGTCGCCCCACACCGCGCGGCCTTCAAAGTCCGGGTGCTCAGTTTTGATGCCAGTGTCGATGATGTAAGCGGTCACACCTTTGCCACCGTCGCTGTCATAAAAGTAGTCAGTCGACGTGGACATTCTTTGCGACACCCGGGACAAGCCCCAGGGAGCATCTTTCTGCACATCAAACTCGTTCACGTGCATCACCGAGTCCTGTTCCACAAATTCAACCATTGGGAGCTTCTTGAGAAGCTCCACAAACGCAGGAGGCATGTATCCCAGGTAGCCGTTAAATGCGTCAATCAGAAAAGAGAGAAGTTGGGATGTTTCGTGTGAGATCGCGTTCCGCAAGGATTCGGTGGCCCATTCCATGTGTTTGGCAATCTCTTCCTCCGAAATACCGTCCTTCAACACCACAATGTATCTGTTGGGGATGGCGTTGGCGGAAGCCGGAGCGGAAACCGGGGATTGGCGGCTAGGTTCGGAAATGGCGTTTTTCACGGAATTTTCGAGGGCGATTTGCGGCACGGACACGGAAAAAAGTTCGTCGAGGTGAAAGTTGTCCAAGTTGGGGATCAAGAGGGCGGCAGCATGCTGTGCTGCCAAAAGGGGCAAAAGAAGTTGGAGTTGCATTAGGGAGGAAGAAGAGGCGTTATCGCGGAAGATAAAGGGTGGGTGTGCACACAGCGATAAGTGACCGTGGGTAAGAGGTTGGAAGACCGTAAAATTTGATGGTGGAGGAATGAGTGGGAGTGTGAGAGGGGATTTTGGATATTGGGAGTTTGCGATATCGAAAGATGGGCATATCTGGAAATCGGATATCGGGAGGTGGGGATATCGGGAGTTTGGGTCTAGAAGGAAGAGGGTGTATAGAGCTGGCTGGTGGTCACGTGCAAGCAACTGTGGCACGGGCCGGGTCGAGGAGTTGCAAAAATATGGAAGAGAAAGCGGAGAGTATGGAGAGAACAGTTTGATAATATGGAATTGGTTTGGGGTATAGTGATCCTTTGAAAAAAGTGGATACGGAAATGTTTAGAGAAGTATGATGGGATATAAAACCCCGCATTTCCAGACTGCGAAAGCTGGGAGAATGAAGCTACAAATCTGCAATTAGAAATTACGTTTTCCATAGGAATCAATAATTTTCAGGCACTTCCATTGTACATCCATGTTATTAATTAATTATTGCCATACTTTTATTTCGTATAATACCGGTCGGCACGGTTGGTTCATGGACCAACACAGATAAAGTGTAAGGTGGTGGAAAGTGACCGGAGCACTCAGAATCAAAGTTATTTACAAGTTTTCACAACTGAAGATATTAATGGTTATGAAGGGCTTTATTGTGGACTTATCCCGTATCGCCTGAAATGCTACCAGTTGTCTGTATTGGTATTAGTGAGTGTATTGCCTTACTGAATTGCTGGAACGCTCATATATCTTCCATTCAACTTTCTCTCTTCTTTCCAAGGATTGTTATCAGATACACTATATAGCCTCTACGCATTGGCCGCCGGACATTACCTTACTGTTTCATGGATAGCATCCGCAACACCCTGTCACATTAGAGAGATATTCTGCTGCTAAAGAAATATGGAGAATAAAGCTACGGTAAGTTTAACCACAATAGACATTGACATATCCCTCCGGTGATTTGGCAGTGATTTGTCACGAATAGTTTTTTGTAGCAATTGACCTCTGATTTTCCATGAAGGTCAATCCGGTTATCTAAAAGGACATTTTAACATCTATTTGAGCATTCACTTTGCTAGAGCCTTATTAGCCTGACAAAGAAAAAAGTCACATAAATCGGCGACTTCTTTCGTTTATGTGTGATCCAAGTGGTGACTCGGGTTCTGTTATATAATACACACAGGTCCCGGTCGCTGTGTAGCTTAACGGGAATTACCGGGGCAAAACTCCTCTCGCTAGCGGTATTTCTCTGTATTACTCTTTGAAACAACCAATATCTTTAAATCCTGTTCCCACAAACCGGCCGGATCACGGCTACTTCCGCCTTGGTGTCCGTGCCACTGATTAGATGACTGAAAAAGCAACCCCGTGCACTTTATAGTATTCTGAAATAGTATTGTTTAGAACTAGCCCGTCTTGAGGATGTCTGTTATGTATCAAAGCAAGTGCCACTACGGAACTAACCTCATCCTACTTCGCATTCCTCTTTATACACCGCAACAAATTGACGAATTAATCTGGGTAACGCCGTTATAACTCTTCTTTGAAAGCGACTCCTGTAACATGTGGCACGAACTGAGACAAAAAAAAAAAAAAAAAAAAACGGCCAAGAAGACCAACAAATGAATGTCATACAGAATAAGGAGAAAGCCAGGATAAAAATAACTGCACTGCGGCAATATAGCACGTCTGCGAAGAATGCCCAATGACTTATTCTTTTGCATTTCAGAAATATTGCTTATATCTTATTGTTTATTGCGTTTTATTTCAGACATGGTCTCCGTTTGATCACGTCATGATTCGGCTAGAGATTTCCAGAAATCTGTATGGTCGGTCTCGGGTGATTTTGTGATTTCAAGCGTTCTGGAGCCACGATATCAGGTGAATCGCTTCCCTTCATCATGTATTTAAATTTCATGATACTACAGTCCTATTGGAGTAGCTGGATCAACCAACAGAACTCACTGGAGAAATAATTCGGACAACTCGCTGCAATAATTCGCACACCGCAGACACTGGAGCAATCTGGGAGGCCTGCCAGATCAAATTATGAAACTCCAAGTAGAGCAATGGTTTATAGCGCGTACGCGTTCAAATACACAATTTCCGAAATTAGAAACGTTTTCGTCAGGAAACCCAGGGCAACAACCGCAGACTCGGGGAAGTCCGAAAGGGATCTAAATTAGTCTTAACACAACAGAGCCAATGTTTTATCTAAATATTGAAATATTCAACAAAAACCAGAAATGATTTTTATAAATCCATTAACTCTTGTCATATTGATTTAGTTAACGTGGGCACGATGTAGTTCGGTACTCAACGATGGCCTACATACAGTGTCGGATACTGGCACGCGTACGACGAACGGTGAATATAATTTACAACCCAACGTAAATCGACCCTGTGGCTGTAGAACTGGGCAAATACCGACTACCGTCAACCTGGCGGATGAACCTGAGATCTGACACCAGATCGGTGTTCCCGGGTTATATGCACTACCCCGGCCACAGAATCACCATGAGCCAAGAACATGCCAAACCAAACAAAACAAAAAAAAGCCAAACAAAACAAAACAAAACAAAACAAAACAAAAACAAATAAAAAAAGAAATCAAACTAAAATCCACGCAAGCCACTTGTAGCCATCGCAACACCCACCGACAAGGCCAGAGCTCTATGTTTGTCCGTCGGGATCTTGGTCGTGCCGCGCCCAAATCCACCGCACTCAACACCGACCACGTAACTCTCCTACCACCCATCTTCCCATGTCCAGAAGAAGAGCGTATCCCCAGCCGCAGTACACGGCACTGCAGCCCGCGGCCGCCACCTACAACGCCGGCTACGCCGCCGACCAATTGAACCAAAACTTTGGCGCCATGAATCTCAACCAAGCCCAGCCCGAACAACAGGCCCACTACCAGCCGCCAGCTCAGGCGTACGGCCAACCCGCCGCGCCCCAGGCGTCCCAACCCCAATACGGCCAACCGGCCCAACCCCAATACGGCCAACCGGCTCAATCCCAATTCGGCCAACCGGCTCAGCCCCAATACGGCCAAGCGGGCCAGCCCCAATACGGCCAAGCGGCTCCGGCGCAGTACGGCCAGGCCGGCTACGACGCCGCGCCCGCGTTGCCGTTGAACCAGTTGTACACCACGGACTTGTTCAAGGAGTTACCGCCGTCCATCAGCGACTTGGCGTTGCCTCCTCCGCCGCTTATCTTGCCGTCCACCATCCAGCTCGTGCCCGGCGCCGACACCGCCAACGCGGCGCCCGAGTACTTCCGGTCGACTTTGAATGTGGTTCCCACCAACCACTCACTCTTGAAGAAGTCCAAGTTGCCGTTGGCGTTGGTGGTGCGTCCCTACAACGCGTTGCACGATGCGTCCGAACCGGTGCCGTGCACCAAGGACACGGTGATCTCGCGGTGCCGCCGGTGCCGCGGCTACATCAACCCGTTTGTCACGTTGACCGAGGGCGGCAAGCGGTGGCGCTGCAACTTCTGCAACTTGCAGAACGACATCCCCGCGGCGTTTGACCACGACGAGTTGACCCAGATGCCCGCCAACCGCTACGACCGCCCCGAGTTGTCGCACCTGGTGGTGGAGTTTGTCGCGCCCAAGGAGTACATGGCCCGTGCGCCGCAGCCCATCGTGTACACGTTCATCATCGACGTGAGTGCGGACGCCATCAACTCCGGTATGACCTCCACCGTGGCTCGCACCATCTTGGAGAGCTTGGACCGCATCCCCAACAAGAACGGCACCGCGCGTGTGGCCATCATCGGCGTGGACTCCAACTTGCACTACTTCCGCTTCAAGGAAGGTGTGGACGACGCGCCCGACATGTTGATCATCTCCGACCTCGACGAGCCGTTCTTGCCGCTGCCCGAGGGCTTGTTGATCAACTTGGAGGAGAACCGCAAGCTGATCGAGCGCTTGTTGCTCGACTTTGCCTCCTACTTCGAGGGCTCCGCCAACAAGCACTTTGCCTTGGGCCCCGCGTTGCGCTCGGGCCACAAGATGATCGCCAGCATTGGCGGCAAGTTGATTGTGTTCGCCGCCACCTTGCCCAGCATCGGCGAGGGCAAGTTGGCCGTGCGTGACGAGGCGGCCCACAGCGGCAAGCCGAAGGAGGCCCAGATGTTGTTGAACGCGGCCGACAAGTTCTACAAGTCGTTTGCCGTGGAGTGCAACTCGGCCCAGGTCACCATCGACTTGTTCTTGACCGGCTCCAAGTACCAGGACGTGGCTACCTTGTCCAACTTGCCACGCTTCACCGCGGGCCAGACCCACTTCTACCCCTCGTGGGTGTGCACCAAGATAGAGGACGTGAACAAGTTGTCCAAGGAGATCTCCGAGCACTTGTCCATGGACATTGCGTTGGAGGCAGTGTTGCGGGTCAGATGTTCTACTGGTTTTAGAATGAGCGGCTTCTTCGGTAACTTCTTCAACCGCTCCTCCGACTTGTGCTCCTTCCCCACCTTCCCCCGTGACCAGAGTTACGTCATCGAGGTGTCGGTGGAGGAGACCATCAATAAGCCGGTGGTGTTCTTCCAGGCCGCGGTGCTACATTCCACGTGCTACGGCGAGAGACGTATTCGTGTCATGAACTTGGCCATTCCCACCTCCGCCAAGTTGGACGACATCTACGCCTCCGCCGACCAATTGGCCATCGTCAACTACTTCACCCAGCGCGCTATCGAGAAGGCTTTGGCCGGTTCCTTGGCTGACGGCAGAGAGTTTTTGATCAAGTCGGTGGTGGATATCTTGAACGTCTACCGCAAGGACTTGGTGCCGGGCAACGTCACCGGCTCGTCGCCATTGCAGATTTCAACCAACATGAGAATGCTCCCCTTGTTGTTGTTCTCCTTGACCAAGCACTTGGGCTTCAGAGAACAGCGTGTTCCCGCCGACCACCGTGCCATTGCGTTGAACAACTTGGGCTCGTTGCCGCTCGCGCGTTTGATCAAGCTGATCTACCCCACAGTGTACTCGTTGCACAACATGCCAGACGAGTGCGGCTTGCCTGAAGAGTTGGTGCAAGTTAATGAGGAGACGGGTGAGGAGGAGACGGTCACGTCGACCGAGATCTTGTTGCCTGAGCCCATCAACGACACCAAGGCGTCTTGGGAAAACTACGGTTTGTATTTGATCGACAACGGCTCCGAGTTGTTCTTGTGGGTCAGCGGCGATGTGGTTCCCGGCTTGGTGTATGACTTGTTCGGCACCGAGAACTTGTACTCGGTGCAGACCGGTAAGACGGAGTTGCCCGAGTTCTCGTTCGAAGACTCCGAGTTCAACTACAAGGTGCGCCAGATCATCGGCAAGATCCGCGAGCAGAAGGACTCGATCGTGTGGAAGAGTTTGTACATCATCATTGGCGGTTCGTCGAACGAGCCAATCGAGATGACACAGCAGCGCGATTTGATGGCATTGCGGTTGTGGGCAATGAGCTGCTTGGTGGAGGACAAGACCCAGTTCGAACAGGGTTACCGGGAATTCTTGACGTCGTTGCGGACAAAGGTCACCGCTTAGAGTGTATAAAAAGTACGTTTCGATTATTACTGATGTAGGTTAGGGGCGGTTGTATTAATGCTGTCTTTCGATTTTTCTATTGTAGCTCAAGCAATAGAACTAGACTCTTATAATTTTTTTCGTATATCACAGTCTGTCTGCAAATTTCTTTCTCCCTGAATAGGGCCTAGACTTTCTCGTCGATTAGATATATTACCGTAAGGCAAATTCCTGTACCTCTGCGACTTAGTCAGCTTTCCCGTCCTCAAAGTTAGACCCTGCAGAATGTGTGGAACAAATACGCGATTATGCAATGCAAGGCTTATCCCCACGCAGACAGCCGTGCGCGCCACACTTCAAGTATGATGACAATGACTGATAAAGAAAAGACTGCGGCGATACTATAACACCGGAATTTGTAAGCACCTTCCGGATGCGGAACATGTCCGCATCATATTACTAACTGGTTGCAACTGGAGTTAAATCCCATAAATCTTGTGCGAAGGACTTGTCCTCCAATCCAATAATACTATCATACCTACAATGCTTTACAGCTTTGTGAGAGAGAGCTTCTTCGGACGGTTGATCTACCACATGTCCGGTCGCAAATTATTCAACTATGCCGAAGAACAATCCGACTATGTTGTTCCAGAAAAATACATTCAGAAGGGTGGAAGCGAATACTCTGGATATCCATCGGATGGCACCAGCGCTGGTTCTTCCAATTCTCAACCCAGCTTGACGTCGAGAAAAACTGTTAATGATGAGGGCCTAATTATTGTTTCTTGGGATGGTGATAATGATCCCGAAAACCCATACAACTGGCCGCTCAAGTATAGGATCTTATTTGCTTTTCAGATCGCGCTTTTGACTGCATTGGTTTACATGGGCTCTGCGATATATACTCCGGGAGTGGAGGAAATCATGGAGCAGATGAACATTAACCAAACTTTGGCCACTTTACCATTGACCATGTTTGTCTTTGGTTACGGTATTGGTCCTATGGTATTCTCGCCCATGTCTGAAAATGCTCGTTTTGGTAGAACAACCATCTACATTGTGACGTTGTTTATCTTCTTCATTTTGCAGATTCCAACGGCTTTGGTTACCGACATTGCGTCGTTGAGTGTCTTGCGTTTTATTGCCGGTTTTTTTGCCAGTCCCTGTTTGGCTACTGGCGGTGCCAGTTTCGGTGATGTTACCGCCTTGCCATACATGCCAGTTTCCATCAGTGTTTGGTCTATCGCAGCAGTGTGTGCTCCTTCTTTGGGACCCATGTTCGGTTCCATTGTGACAGTTAAGGGTAACTACCACTGGACTTTCTGGTTTGTCGCAATTACTTCTGGATCTGCCTTTCTCTTTTTGAGTTGGTTGCTTCCAGAGTCTTACGGCAAGACCATTTTGTACAGAAAGGCGGAGAGATTGAGAGCACTAACTGGGAACGATAAAATCACTTCTGAGGGACACATTGAGAACAGCAAAATGTCTACTAAGGATATGGTCGTGGACACCTTGTGGCGCCCGTTGGAGATCATCATCTTTGAACCGGTTGTTCTCATCATTAACTTGTTCATTGGTCTTGTGTATTCGATCTTGTACATTTGGTTTGAGGCATTCCCTCTTGTGTTTCTTGAGATTCACCACTTTACCTTGATTGAGTTGGGGGTGTCGTATGTGTCAATCATGATTGGTATCTTGATTGGTGCATCGGTTTACACACCGGTCATTTACAAGAAGTTCACCAAAAAGCTTTTGAACGACGAGCAAGTGGAACCCGAGGTGTTCATTCCAATGGCGATTATTGGCTCTGTTCTCATGCCTGTTGGTATTATTATTTTTGGCTGGACCAGCTCGCCCGATCTCCACTGGGTTGGGCCTATGGTTGGCGGTGCTGTCTTTGCGTCTGGCGCGTTCATTGTGTTCCAGACTCTTTTCAACTACTTGAGCACATCGTTTTGGAAGTACTTGGCGTCTGTGTTTGCTGGCAACGATTTGTTCAGGAGTCTTATGGCTGGTGCGTTCCCGTTGTTTGGTCCAGCATTGTTTAGGAACGTGCTGACGGAGAAGTATCCTGTCGCTTGGGGGTCTATGGTTTTGGCGTTTTTGTCGATGGCGATGATTACAATTCCAGTTACGTTTTACTTGAATGGGCCTAGGTTGCGGGCCAGATCGAAGTATGCTGGTGTTTAGGGTGGTTATAGGGTTTATTATATTATGGGATTAGTACGGTAGGGAACTCTGGTGGTTCGAAACCGGGTTATGGATTTCCAACTGCAAGTGGAAACTACAAGTGAAGTGAGCAAACACGAGGTTGCCTTCATTAGGTTTATTGATGTGGGGCCAGAGGCCTGTAATTGAAATCGTCAATTTGGATGACCACTGCTCATAAACTCTGATGATGTCTGGAATACATGCTATCTGCGGATCCAGTAGCACATCACCGAACCATCCGGGTCGTGATCACCCTATTGTATTATAGTTTTACCAATGTCTCAGTGGTGTGACTATTGTCACTGTTTGAACCGTTTGAACCGTTTCAACCGTTTCAACTGTTTCAACTGTTTGAACCGTTTCAACTGTTTCAACCGTTTTAACCGTTTGAACTGTTTGAACTGGCTTGCACTACACTGTATTTGAAGACTAACATCTCGCTCACTACCCTATGCTATTCACTACTACTCTTCCGGCTCGATGATCGCGAGCGCCGCGACCAACTGCGCCTCGGGCGCGTCCGGCCCCAACGGGGCGAGCGCGGCGGTTGCAGCCGCCACCATGGCCTCGCGCGACGCGCGCACGTTGCGCGCCACCGGGCCGCCCCGCGCCATCGTGGCCGCCAAGTTTTTCTTGAACCGGAGCGCGGTCCGCTCCCAGTACACCGCGCGGATGGAGCCGTGGAGGCGGGCCTCGACGGCGCCGCGCAACCCGGTGGCAATTTCTGGCTCCGCTGTGGTTTGGTCAGTGGTTGTTTCGTTTGTGTTTCCGTTAGTGTTTCCGTTAGTGTTTTGGTTTCCGTCTGTGTTTCCGTCTGTGTTTCCGTCCGTGTCTGTGTCCGCGTCTGTGTCTGTGTCGGCTTCCTCCGCCTCCGCGCCGTTCGCGTCGGCCGCATCCAACACCGCCGCAAGAGTCGCGGCGTAGTGGTCCGCCGCGGCGCGCGCGTCCGCCACCACGGTGCGGAACGCCCGCGGCAGCTGGAGCGCGCGCGCCAACCCCGCGGCCGTCACCGCCACCAGCTGCGCCACGCCCCGCTCCACCGCCGCATGCACCGCGCCCCGATCAAGCACCCACAACGCGTACACCCGCGCCAGCAACGCCGCGTTGTCGGCGCGGAACGACGTGTGGTGCGCCATTTCCGACTGCACCGCGGCCGCGAGCTCCGCCGCCACCTGGGTCC
>PPLK02000082.1:0-21452 GCA_003707795.2 Clavispora fructus | reverse complement strand
CGCGGCGCCGGCGGCGCATGCGGCCCCCGCGAGCCGCGCGCCGCCGCCAGGGCTCCATCTGAAGCCCGGCAGTCCTGCGCCGGCGCCGGCGGTGCGCTCCGCGGGCGAGGAACTCAAGAAACGCGCCTTGACCGCGGCGGCTGCGGCCGTGAGCGCCGCCAGCGGGGCCAGTGCCGACAACAGCGCGGTGCCGCTGCGCACGCCGCTGCCGGTGGTGAGCAACGACAACAAGACGTTCTGGGACACGGTGCCGCGGCTCGCGCAGCTCGCGCACGCGCGGTTGCAGAACCCGTTGCCGTTTGCCGCCATCAGCCAGCTGTTGGAGACGTCGCTTCTCAACTGCCCCGACTCGTTCGACCTGGAGAAGCCGCGGCATTACAACCCGGTGAACGTGCACCCGCTGCTGGTGGACTACCCCCAGGAGCCGATGTACGAGTTGAATGGCGCCGGGGTGATGCGCAAGTTCGACACCGACACGCTCTTTTTCTGCTTCTACTACAGCGAGGGCCAGGACAACTTGGCCAAGTGGAACGCGGCGCGCGAGTTGAGTGCGCGCGGGTGGGTGTTCCACAAGGACACCAAGCAGTGGTTTTCCAAGGACAAGCCGCGGGCGCGCGCGGCCGCGGACGACGGCGACAATGGCAGCTACAAGTACTTTGACTACCAGAGCAGCTGGTTGATCCGGAGAAAGGACAAGTTTGACTTTGGTGCGGACGTGCGCCAAACGTTTTAGCCCGTTTCCTGCGGCGAGCGTTTTGCGAGCGTCTTCCACTTGACCATGGTGGTTGTGTAGGATACGAGATGGGTGGAGGTCCGTTGACATATAGCACGATATAGTGATTTGATCAACAGACTACGGTACCGATGAGTAGCCACAGCACACCCGCAGATCCTGCAAATGAGTGACTGGGCACAGGCCACACCCGTAGATGGCACACCCGTAGATGGCACACCCGTAGATGACACACCCGTAGATGGCCCATGGGCTGCTCCCCGGTTGGTTCGTGCCGTGGCCCTGTCTTTGGCGCTGTCGCCGGGTCATCACATGTTCCCCCAAACCCAGGGCGTGGTGCGGCTGGCCAAGACGGTTTCAGTGCAGAATCACACTGCAGAGCGCGCTTCAGCCGGTGCAGGCAGGGCAAAGTGCAGGCGGCCCATCTCCTGGAGGACGTCCGTACGGGTGGGGCCCGTGCGGGTGGGGCCCGTGCAAATAGGAGGATTCTGGTGATGCTTGGCGGTGGAAATATGGAACGGGGGAATGGCGGACACCACACCGCCCTAGGGCCCCGGCAACCTTGCACGGGGCAAGGGGGGCGCGCATCGCACGGTGACGGATCGGGCCTATCTGCCGGGAAGGCATCCAGTCGACGGGTGCGCCTGCCCTTGGATACGGTCTTGCATTTGGAGTGGGCTATTGTGTGCTCACCGACCACTGCCTCCTCCGCGATCAAACACCGGTGCTGTTCTCGCCCCTGCTGCTCCGATTGGTTTATTTTCTGCTCTGTATCTGGTGCCAGCGCTTGATCCACCATCTGCTTGACCTCTGTGGAAACATCCTGACTGCGACCTCTTGAGCCTTGACCTAAAAACCTGGACCTTGACCGAAAACCGTGGAACTTGACCCAAACCCCTGCAACTTGATCTGGAGACTTCCCTGGAGACTTACCTGGAACTTGACCTCGAGACCTCTGACCACGCATTTGCGCCGAATTCAAAGACAACATCCAGCAGATCCAAAATCATCCGATTCAACCGATTCAGTGCGCCGATCCAGCTATCTCTACTCTACAATCTAGCTTCTGCAACCTAGTATCCCGACCTCTACCTACCTGACCCTGCTAACACTATGCTGACGGACGTGGCGTTTCTACTCCAGCCGCCCCGCCGCCAACTTGCGCCCACCCCCACATGGAAAGAACTACGGCCCCGCGCCGACACCGCCTCCGCGTCCACCGCCTCCACCGACTCCCTGGGCGGACTTGTGTGTCCTACCGATGCGTCGTGCCCTCTGTGCCCCGACGGCCAGCAGTGCTACCAGCGCGCCCGCACCGCCACCCAGTGCCAGGAGTACGTGTGCGTTGGCACCACCTCCGGCAGCAAGGTGTCGGTGGGCGGCGTGGTGGGTGGAGTGGTTGGCGGCGTGGCGGTGTTGGCCGCGTTGGCGTTTTTGTTATACTTCCAGTTTGTGCGCAAGAAGCGCAAGCGCGCGGCCCAGGACTTGGCGTTGAGCGAGCTCGACACCGCGGCCGCGCCGTTCGACGAGCTGCTGCGCGACGAAAAGGCGGAGCGGCCCAAGTTGGTGTCGACCGGGCTGTCGTTGCTGGCCACCAAGAACCGCCGGCTCCTGGCGTACGAGTCGTTCATGCGGCCCCAAGCGCGGTACGCCCGCAACTCGTCCTCCGGGTCGGTGCCGCGGCGCACACCGCCCGCGGGCACGTCGGGCGCGGCCAGCGCGGCCAGCGCGGCGGCGGACGCATCCGCCACCGGCGTCGCGACCGAATCCAACTATTCCATGGCGGACAAGCGCGCGTCCATCGCCACCACCATCTCCACCACCAACGCGCTGAACATCTTGCCGGTGGCGTACATCCCGGGCGTGACGATCCGGCCGTCCAAGAACAACACGCGACTGATCTACTCCTACGAGAACGACCTGATTTTCTCCGACTTCAACACCATCGACAATGCGCTGATTGTAGCGGACCGCAACGGCGCGGCGGCCAAGAGCACCATGACGGCGATCCGGGCCCAGCCGCGGTTGATCAACGTGGTGCCCATCCACGAGGATGACGAGATGGAGGAGGTGTCGGCGCATTCCGACTCCGAGCCTGATTCGGACGTGGACTCGGACATTGGCGAGATCCACCGCGCCACCTCGACCCGCAGGTAGTGCGGCGGTGTCTGCGGTATATCTACGGTTTCTATCCATCTGTGACCGGTGGTCGCATGCACTCCTGGCGGATTGACTTGACATCGATTTCGCCTGTCTGCCGGCCAGGAACCGTGCCTAGACGATCGTAGGGCATGACGCCAGGGACCCTCCTAGACGATCATGGGGCGTGGGCCCAGGTTGCGGCCTCCCGTCCCGTCGTTTCTTTTTCGCTTGGTTGCGGCCCAGGCTCCACCGTGATTACAAAGCATGTATATAATCCATACCCATGGTCATCTGCCGTAGATCAGACATTGCCCCCAACCGGCGGATCTGTCATCACCCCCCACCACCACCAACTCCGGTGGGTTGTCCGCGCTGGGCAAGTGTGAGGGGCCACCGCTTGCCTAAACTTGACTAAGGCCCGTGCTTTCCCCCGACACCGGTGACGCCCCGGATCTCCGCCGCGATCGGCAGTACTTCCCCCCTCGGATCGCACCGCAATTGGCACCGCGCGCCCACCGGTGCCCTCGGAATCCTGTACACTGTCGGCGCACTTGCTCCAGCACGCCTCTTTCGGGCCTGTGGCCCCCTCCCCCAATTTTGGGCCCAGCCCAATATTAATACGTCGCGCCCTCCAACTTTTTCACCGCGAACCACTCTCTTTCTCTTCATCATGGCTGACATTGACCAATTGGCTATCTCCACCATCCGTTTGTTGGCCGTCGACATGGTCGGCAAGGCCAACTCCGGCCACCCCGGTGCTCCTTTGGGCTTGGCCCCTGCTGCCCACGCTGTGTTCAAGCAGATGAAGTTCAACCCAAAGAACCCTAACTGGATCAACAGAGACAGATTTGTCTTGTCCAACGGCCACGCCTGTGCGTTGTTGTACGCCATGTTGCACTTGTACGGCTACAACTTGTCCCTCGACGACTTGAAGCAGTTCAGACAATTGAACTCCAAGACCCCAGGCCACCCGGAGATGCACGACACCGAGGGTGTTGAGGTCACCACCGGCCCCTTGGGCCAGGGTATCTGTAACGCGGTGGGTTTGGCCCTCGCGCAAAAGCAGTTTGCCGCCACCTACAACAAGGACGACTTGACTCTCTCCGACAACTACACCTACGTGTTCTTGGGTGACGGTTGTTTGCAGGAGGGTGTCTCCTCCGAGGCATGCTCCCTCGCCGGCCACTTGCAATTGAATAACTTGATTGCTTTCTGGGACGACAACAAGATCTCCATTGACGGCTCCACCGATGTGTCCTTCACCGAGGACGTTATTGGCAGATACAAGGCCTACGGCTGGAACACTATCGAGATTGCGAACGGTAACGAGGACTTGAACGCCATTGCCGCCGCCATTGCTGCTGCCAAGGCCAGCGACAAGCCAACCTTGATCAGATTGACCACCACCATCGGTTTCGGTTCCCTTGCCCAAGGTACCCACGGTGTCCACGGTGCCCCATTGAAGGCCGACGACATCAAGCAAATGAAGATCAAGTTCGGTTTCAACCCAGAGGAGACTTTTACCGTGCCACAAGCCGTCTACGACTCGTACGCTGCCCACGTTAAGCTTGGCCAAGAGGCTGAGGCCGAGTGGGAGAAGACCTTTGCCGCCTACCAAGCCAAGTACCCAACCGAGGGTGCTGCCGTCGCCAGAAGATTGGCGGGTGAGTTGCCAGCCGACTGGACCTCCCTCTTGCCAACCTACACCTCTGCTGACAAGCCATTGGCCACGAGAAAGTTGTCTGAGATGCTCTTGGACAACGTGTTTGACGCCGTGCCTGAGCTCATTGGTGGTTCCGCTGACTTGACCGGCTCCAACTTGACCAGAGCCAAGGAGTGTACCGACTTCCAACCCGTCTCTACCGGCTTTGGTGACTACGCTGGTCGCTACATTAGATACGGTGTCAGAGAACACGGCATGGGTGCTATCATGAACGGTATTGCTGCTTTCGGTGCCAACTACAAGCCCTACGGTGGTACTTTCTTGAACTTCGTGTCGTACGCCGCTGGTGCCGTCAGATTGTCGGCCTTGTCCCATATCCCAGTCACTTGGGTCGCCACCCACGACTCCATTGGTTTGGGTGAGGATGGACCAACCCATCAGCCTATTGAGACCTTGGCCCACTTCAGAGCCACCCCTAACCTTTCTGTGTGGAGACCAGCTGATGGTAACGAGGTTTCTGCCGCGTACAAGAGTGCTTTCGAGTCCACCGGTACTCCTCACATCATTGCTTTGACCAGACAAAACTTGCCTCAATTGGAGGGTTCTTCTATCGAGCTCGCTTCCAAGGGTGCCTACACCTTGATCAAGGCCGACAAGCCCGACATCATCATTGTTGCTTCCGGTTCCGAGGTTTCTCTCTCTATTGACGCTGCCAAGAAGTTGGGCGAGGAGGGCATCACCGCCGGTGTTGTTTCTGTTCCAGACTTCTTGACCTTCGACCAACAACCACAAGACTACAGATTGTCTGTGTTGCCAGATGGTGTGCCAATCTTGTCCGTCGAGGTGATGACCACCTTCGGTTGGTCTAAGTACTCGCACGAACAGTTTGGTTTGAACAGATTCGGTGCCTCTGGTAAGGCTGAAGACCTTTTCAAGTACTTTGAGTTCACTCCAGAGGGTGTCGCCGAGAGAGCTGCCAAGACCGTTGCCTTCTACAAGGGCAAGTCTGTCACTTCTCCATTGAACAGACCTTTCTAGGCGTCCATGAAGACCAAATGAATATACCTGCTTTATAATTTGCATTGTAGCGCCTCTATTGGTGTGCTGTACCCGGCTCCGGGGTACACCCCCAAGAGATATGGGGTATGTGTAGGCCTCGGCGGCCACGGTAATTTTTACGGTGGTGCGTACGAGGTGTATAACACTACAGTTGCATTGATAACAAGTATTCATTCAGTAGTTCATCAGAATTTTTGTGGAGACCTGCCCGGCACTAAGAGGATCTGGCTTATTTGTAGGTGTCAACAACGTATCTACCCAAGATCTTACCCTCCTCCATCAACTTGTACACGCTTGGCAATTCAGACAAGCCGACAATCTTGATTGGACAGGTGATCAAGCCTCTGGTGAAGAACTCAATCGCCTCGGCGGAGTCAGCTCTGTTGCCGACGTAAGAGCCTCTGATGGAAATGGACTTGACAACGGCGTCAAACACTGGGGCAGTGACCTTGGCGCCAGCAGGCAAACCAACCAACACAACGGTACCGGTGGATCTCACGTAGGCAACCGATTGGCTAATGGCTTGTTCAGACACAGACACGTTGATAACACCCTTTGGACCGCCGTCGGTCACCTTTTGCACATCGGCAACAATGTCCTTGGACTTGGTGAAGTCGACGTATGCCTCGGCGCCCAAGGACTTGACAAACTCACCCTTTTCCTCACCACCGTCAATGGCAACGACTCTGTAGCCCATGGCCTTGGCGTACTGGATGGCCAAGGAACCCAAGCCACCGGCGGCACCAGAGATGGCAACCCATTCACCGGCCTTCAAGTTGGCGGTCTTCAACGCCTTGTAAACGGTGATACCGGCACACAAAATAGGCGACACGAGAGCCAAGTCGGTTCCTTGCGGAATCCGGGCGGCCTGGATGGCGTCAGCAGTGGCGTACTGCTGGAAAGAACCGTCGTGGGTGTAACCGGACAAGTCGGCTTCAGCGCAGTTGGACTCGTTGGTGTTCTGGCAGAACTCACACGAGTTGCACGAGGAGTTCAACCACTTGATACCGGCATAGTCGCCAATCTTCCAGCCCTTGACGTTGGCACCCATGGCAACAACTACACCGGCACCCTCGTGGCCACCAACCAATGGCAACTTGGTGTCCAAAGGCCAGTCGCCCTTCCAGGCGTGCAAGTCGGTGTGGCACACACCGGAGTACTTAACGTTGATCAACAACTCGTTAGGCTTTGGCGTTGGTACAGGAATGTCTCTGTACTCCAAAGGACCGCCGTTGGTCTCGAAGATGACAGCTTTTTGGGTGGTTGGGATGGACATGATGAATAGAGTGTTTTGTCTGTTGGTGCAGAGAATACAGAGGGAGACAGTCAGGGGGCAGTTGCGTCAGTATTTATACGTGGTACCCCTGTGTAAAGCTCCATTGTTCTGTGGGGAAGCACGGAAATAAGGTGAGCACAAGGAGAGGGGAAGAGTTTGCATTCTGGAGTTTAGCGGTGACAGCGCTCCACACGCTGCGGTTACGTTTTGTTTTCGCTTCGCCGTGGGTATTTCCGGGGAATACTCAGGGTGCATGGTTCATTACGGTTTTTCATCACGGTTTTGCGATGTTGTGTGTGCTGTTTCATCTGATAGTTGCTTGTTACGAAGGATAGAATGAAATGGCTCCACCCGGAAGGGCATACACACTTCCTGCAGTCCGATGCAACTCCGACCCCGATACGATATGCGTATTGCGGGCCGGAGCATTTCCACGGGCGAGAACGCATCGAGCTCGTTTGAGCCCCGATCCGCTTTTGTGGGGAACCTCACAGTTCACTCCAACCTGTCCAACAACGAAAAAAATGATCCAAACCCCGAGCTGGACCTCTGGCGTTAGGGTTGAGGTCCCCAACAATAACCCCACAACGATCTTCTGTGTGCAGGTGTGATGCATACACCGTTGCGGCACCCATTATGGCCCATTCCCGGTACCAAAAAAATCTCGAGTTGCCGAATGGCGGGCCAATGTCAGCCTGTTCTTAATTCCGGAGAGTGCGCCGCCCAGAATCTAAACTCCTTTACCCAAACCCGGTACGGGGGCTTGGAACCTCCCCACCAACCCCAGATCTGGGAGGCGCCGGCGAAAATAATGTGCCACCGGGAGTCGTATCTGTACAATGGCCGAAATCAGTCGGGCGGAGCTCAAAACTGGGCAACAATAGCTTGGGCTTGTTGTTCTACACACCCGGATCCGGCCGTACCGAAATGCGCTCAGGTGGCTCGCCACGTGTGTATGCCGAATCATGGTCGTGCCCTGCCGCATTTATCGTGGCCTGGCAAAGCACATGTCCGGTTTCGTCTCTTGGAGGTACTGGTCGTGTTGTCACCGTCAGTGCTGGCCCTTCCTCTTGCCTGTTGCGCGTTCATCCCGCTTGGACCGCCCCCTTGGAGCCAAAACCGTATCACCCCAGTTGGAGCACCGTAAATGTAACCACGCTTCTCTTCAGTATTCTCCACCAGATATCCCACCCGTACCCAATCTGTCCCCTCAATTGGCCTGTGGCAAATTAAACTCACATTACAAGGTGGACAAGTGGTATTTATTTATGCTAATTAGATGCCACCGCAGTGGTTACATACCGTGGTAGTTAAGGGCCAGCCTCAGTAAAACAGGTTTTTTGGCGTCCACTGATCGTTCTGGATGAAGTCCACCAAGGTGGAAGATCCTGTCTGGAGCAACGGGTGCCCGCTCACCACAGTCAAAAATTTCTCGAGGCCCTGCCGACGGTTCTCGATGTTCAATTCATTGAACTTGTTCAGGCTGAGGAGAATCTTGCCGGGGAGCGGTGGAATGATAACCCGGGTAGATTCTTGCTCGAGCGTTTTGCGGAAACTGACAAAATCGCTGTAGCGGCGACGCACATTGCTTTGCCTCTTCTTGAATGCTGGGATGTTCGTGCGACACACGATCTCGTAGTCGGTGTACTGCTCCTTGCCGTAGTAGGTTCGAGGGTTCGTCACCTGGTGTTAGTGGGGGTAATGCAAAGACGGGTCCATGAGTCAACATACTTCGATTTCTAGAAAATTCTCGGGCTCGCCGTAGATTTCATCAAATGTCTGTTTTTTGTGTTTGCTCGTCAATAATTCGCTCACGGGTTGAAATGGCTTAGACATGGTTGGGGTGTGACATTTACTGCTCCCACCGCTCCTTTGGTGTTGACTCTGCTATATGCACTACCATGTGACTCCAGCGCAGAACCCCAACCTTGGCGATGAAACAAGACTATTTTTGAGTTTCACGACAATTACGGTTGGTTAAAATCTACCCAAATTGAATCACTGTTTGTTTGTGGATCCGAAACTGTAATGGCTGATTTTTTGGTTTGCGATCAAAGGTATTATTATTTGGGCTTTTGGCAAATTTCATGTAATTTACGAATGTCGCACCCGATTTCGTATCGAATACTACAGAAGCCACGGTTACGCGATGCGTCAAATCTCTAGCAACTATCTTGATTTTTTTTTTACCTTTTTATTTTTAATACCACCGTAGTACTGTACTATACCCCGCAAATATCACGCATACGGCTTCGATCCACATCGGACTATTGCGAAACTTGTTTTACAGTGCAGGGCGAAAATAATAGGAATAGCATCCACCGCATGTGAAATTAGGTGCCCTCGCGTTTATTAATAAATGCGTGACAGCTAAACTTCGGTCGAAAACCTACAGTTGTTTGAAATTTAGAAATTTTAAAGCGTAAACATTATCAATTATGGAGCGAATCATTCACCTGTAACAATTTACTTCTAGAGCTCCTGTTCAATTGCGTCATCCTTGATCGAGATTGGCTCAGTAACCACGTAAGATGAGAATTTTCTAGCAGGGACATTCTTTTCGAACATGACGTCCAACTCTTCGTAAGTTCTATCCTTAGTCTCTGGCAAGCGGAAGTAAGCCCAAATTAAGGTAGGCAAGGCAGTACCGAACCAGATAAAAGCAGTCTTACCCTTTAAGTTAGCATTGCCTGGGTTGATGAGGTAAGGTTCCACAATGCTAGAAATCAAACTTGCCAAGTTGTATGTGTTTCTAGCCATGGCAATAGATTGGGCTCTCAAACGAGTGGAAGACATTTCAGAAGCAATGGTAAACGCCAATGGACCAATGGTGCAAGAGTAAGTAGCCACCCAGATCATGGTAATACCAGCTTGAGCCCACTTGACCGAAGGGGAGTGTTCAGCAGGGAAAGATAAGATACCAATCAACAACAAGAGAACGGTCAAGATGGTGTAGCCAGTGACGTAAATAGTTCTTCTGCCAAAGTGTGGAAGCAAAAACCACGAAGAAAGGGTACCAGTAAAAGCAATAGCAGTGGTGCCCAAGTTCAATTTGTAGACCTCTGATGAGTTCAAACCAGCCTGAGAGAAGAAGTATGAAGGGGAGTAAGCAAAAGTGGAACCGGAGAGAACCTGGCCAGCCAAACCAATACAAGCAGCCTCGGTACGTCTTCTGTTTGAGCCTTGGAACAATTGCAAGTAGACCCTCCAACCGGCATTCTCAACGCTACCCAGGAGAAGAGCGGCCTGCTTCTTTTCGAGCTCGGTCGTTCTGATCATCATAGCAACAGCTTGCTTTGCTCTGTTGTGGATCTTCTTGTTGGTAAATCTCTTGTAAGCCTTTTCAGCGTCAGCAATTCTTCCCTTACGGACCAACCACCAAGGAGAGTCTGGAGCAAGGTAAGTCAAGATAAACAAAGGTGGAACCCAAGCCCATTGCACAGCAAATGGAATTCTGTAAGCCCATTCAGTGGTGTTATTAACCAAACCTTGCAAGACACCAGCAGCAATAAATTGACCAATAGCCCAACACATGTTCACGTAAGCAGTGAGGTGACCACGCAAGGAAAGAGGAGAAACTTCAGACGAGTAGGTAGGACCCATGGTGGCGAAGATACCCCAAGGAATACCACACAAAATCTGACCGGCAAGAAGTTGAGGGAGAGTCTCGGCGAAGAAAGTGATGAACACAAATGCTGCCATCAAAACTAAACTGACCATGATAACATTACGGTGACCGAAACGTTCAATAAGGAAACCGTTGGCAAACAAAGAGATAATAATACCCACAGTAGAGGCGGTAGAAAGCGCCACCTGCCATCTTCCAGGAAGCTGGTACAGACCATCGTCCGAAAGCTTTCCGTACTTCTCAGCAAAACGAGGGTAGGCGTAAAACGAACCGATCAAAATGTTATCGTAACCCTCCATGACAATGGTGGCACTCATGACCAAGGACCAAATAATACCCCAGGTATGCGTCTTCAACGCTTGGCCGATGGTGAGATCATGCTCCAAGCGAGCAGCCTCATCAGCATCTTCATCAAGAACACCAGCGTTCTTGGAGTCGTTGATGTCAATCGAAGAGTTCTCGATATGTTCAATTTCTTGCTTCTTCTCGTGATCCATTGTTTTCACTGGTTATGTAATTTTATCTGGGGAAAACTGTGAGTATTATATATTCAGGTCAAAACCGGCCAAACGCGACAACGCGCGGGGCGATAAATGACATGGCGGGGTTCCGAAACCGGGAACGCGGGGTGAAACGCGACACACGAGCGGCTAAACCACACGTTAGAGAAGGTCGGTACGTGAGTGGTGATGGTATATGACCTAAGATATGCAGACGGGGCTAAGATGGGTGTGTACGTTTTGTTGGGAGCCCGCATCCCCGGCACCAGTGCCTAATCGGGACGCGACCGGCATACAACACGCAACTGCTCCACATTTACCCCAGAAACACGCAGGGCTCGTATGCACGGTCCTACGGGGAATAGATCTCCATTCAGCGTGGGGGGACGGCAGGCGCACTCCCATTCCTAGTTATCCCAGTACCCCAAAATTTCCCCACAATTCATCCCAAACAGGTAACGCTGCGCCGGTTATATCGGTTTTGTTCCGTCCGACTCCCGGATTCAGGTGGTGCGAATGCGGAGCCATTGAATCCCGAAAATCATCGCAGACACGGCCTGCCCCACACGGGCTTCGCATAAATTTCCCTGATTTCGTGGCTTGGGTTTTTTTCAACCACTTTTCAACAGCCAAGTATCATGCAACACTCTTCTATCGACAGACATGTCGAATCAGACACTCGCTTCTCCCGCGGTATGTGGGAATTAAAGAACGGCGTAACCATTAGATGGGCCAATGACGTGGTGAAAACCGTACAGCATGCTGACGGGGTTCACCAGGTTTCAGCCACTTTGCCAGTCAGAAACAGAGGCGACACTTTGAACAACCCGCTGATAACTTCACGGTTGTTCTCGCCTCGTGAGGGTGTAGTGGGATTCGAAGCGTTCCACCACAAATCGAAGTACGTTAACTCGTCCGAGCCCCACTTTGCCATTGCAGAGGAGGAAGGCTTTTCCGCGGCAATCGAATCTTCGGACAGTGGCTACAACGTGGCATCGGGCAATGTGTCGGCAGAATCCAACTCCACCAAGTTTGGCATTAAGTTCAAGCTGGGCAACAAGTACTTGACCGAATTGGGTTTCCGCTCGGTGGGTTGGGTCGAGGACGCGAGATACGGCTCCAACTACTTGACCGCCCAGCTCCAGGTCTCGGTGGGCGAGAAATTCTACGGTTTCGGTGAGCGCTTTGGTCCTTTCGTCAAGAACGGACAGAGAGTCGAAACATGGAACGAAGATGGTGGCACTTCGTCCGAATGGGGATACAAGTCTCTCCCAATGTATGTGTCCAACCGTGGCTACGCGGTGGTTGTTGACAGTACCCTGAACGTTATTTTCGAGGTGCAGAGTGAGCGTACCACCAGAGTTAACATTGCGGTGAAGGGCGAGGGCCTTCGTTTGTACGTCATTGGTGGTGACGACCTCAAGCAAGTGTTGGAGAGATACACCAGCTTGACAGGTAAGCCGGCCTTACCCCCACCATGGACCTACGGCCTTTGGTTGACCACTTCCTTCACTACCGATTACGACATTAAGACGGTGTCGCTGTTCTTGCAAGGCATGAAGGACCGCAAGATCCCACTCCGCACCTTCCACTTTGACTGCTTCTGGATGAAGGGTTTCCAGTGGTGTGACTTCGAGTTTGACAAGGACTTCTTCCCTGATGCCAAGGCCATGTTGGCCGAGCTCAAGGAAAAGTTTGGCATCAAGATTTGTGTATGGATCAACTCCTACATTGCCCAGGAGTCCGGGTTGTTTGATGTGGCCGACAAAAAGGGTTACCTCATCAAGAACACCGACGGCAGCCTGTACCAGACCGACTTGTGGCAAGCGGGAATGGGTATTGTGGACTTCACCAACCCTGAGGCCACCAAGTGGTACACCGATCTCTTGAAGGGCTTGGTTGACTTGGGCGTGGACTCGTTCAAGACTGACTTTGGTGAGAGAATCCCATGTGTCGGTGTCAAGTATCACGACGGTCTGGACCCCGTGGCCATGCACAACTACTACACCTTCTTGTACAACAAGGCGGTGTTTGGCGTTCTTGAGGACAAGCTTGGCAAGAACGAGGCGTGTCTTTTCGCTCGTTCCGCCACTGTGGGTGGCCAGCAATTCCCTGTGCACTGGGGTGGTGACTGTATGTCCACCTTCGAGGCAATGGCCGAGACCCTCAGAGGTGGTCTCAGTTTCAGTTTGGGAGGCTTTGGCTTCTGGTCCCACGACATTGGTGGATTCGAAGGTGAGACCCCTGACCCAGCGGTGTACAAGCGTTGGTGTGGTTTCGGTCTCTTGAGTTCTCACTCCAGACTCCACGGCTCGTCTTCCTACAGAGTGCCATGGAACTTCGACGACGAGGCCAGTGACGTGTTGCGCCTTTTCACCAACTTGAAATTGAGCTTGATGCCTTACTTGTACCACTACTCGGTGGTGGCTCACGAGCGTGGCTTGCCTCTCTTGAGAGCAATGTTGCTCGAGTTCCCTAACGACGTCTCGGCCGAGAACGCTGACGCCCAGTACATGATCGGTGAGTCTTTGTTGGTGGCTCCTGTCTTCAACGGAGAGGGTGATGTGACCTACTACGTTCCTGCTGGCAAGTGGTACGGCTGGCTTGACGGTAAGGTCAGAGAGACCACCGGCCATGGTGACTGGTTGAAAGAGAACCATGACTTCTTGTCGTTGCCATTGCTCGTCAAGGCTGGTTCTGCGATCATCTCCGGCCCAGAGGGCATCGACGTTCCAGACTATGACTACGCTAAGGACTTCACTGTCAACATCTACGAGATCGCTGATGGTGAGACTGTTGTTGCCAAGATTCCTGACAGCCAAAAGTTAGGCGAATACGCTGGCGAGGTTACTGTGTCGCGCAAGGCCAGCACTATAGAGGTGGCATCTACCACAGCGGGACTGTTCAAGGTGAGAGTTCTTGGTGTTGCCAAGGTTAGCGGTAAGCACACTGTTGATACTCTCGGAAACGCTGTGGTTGAGGCCTCCAAGACTGTTTCCTTCGACATCTAACCTGTTTGTTTTAATTGTTCACGATAGAGTTTTGATTTATGTTTGAATAGATTTGCTTTTTAATTTGCGTAAGAGTGCCTCATGCCCAATAGGATAGACTGCCACTAATTAGACATTATCAGTAAAGCTTGATGCAATACTACATAAAACAAGCCCGCAGAGATGCGCAGATTAGAAGACCTGGGTCCAGATACAATCTTTGAGGAAGAGAAGAAGCTTATCAAAGTTCAGCCATTGGAAGAATAAAACACCCAATTATCCACCGAGAAGGGCCGGCTAATTAGAGCCTTGAAAATCCTGTCAAACTAAGATTCATGCAACGCGTTCATGCAGCAACGTTATCGAAATGATAGGACGAAAAGTTGCGGAGTCCCACTCCTCTCCTTGGGGACTAAAAATACACAAAAGCACCAAGTTATGAAATTATACGGAAAAAAATGATACGTTCAAGGGAAAAAAAGAGTTCATAGATTCAACCTACCGCTCACAAGTACGAAGTGGCTAACTACAGGAATCCCAAACTAGCGCACCCCTCCACACGGCGTAAGAGCAAGGAACCAATACGAGGTATCCAAGTCCAATTGCAGAAGAATTTGGAGCGATACACGGTATTGCAGTCCAATTCCAAATGAATTTGGATGATAATAAGTATACTCTCACCATTACGAACTTCAACATTATATTAGATGACCAAATCTCAATCATACAATAGAAAGTTCAAATTAAGTGTATTAAATATATCCGTCAAGGGTCATTAAAAAGGAGGGTTAAAAGTAGCAATCGTTGATAGAAGGAACATTATTAGCCTTGTTGCTTGCACTGATGACAACGTGGGGCCAGCCAAACACAACGGCAATTCCAGCAGCCCATTGAGCCAAGTAAGGGAGTCTTCTAGCGTAAAGCGTAGCAAAGGAAGTTCTAGGAAGAGGCATTGTAGTGAATATGTGAATGG
Organism: Clavispora fructus; assembly: GCA_003707795.2. NCBI lineage: Eukaryota > Fungi > Ascomycota > Pichiomycetes > Serinales > Metschnikowiaceae > Clavispora > Clavispora fructus. The sequence continues at coordinate 6,488 of PPLK02000082.1, read as the reverse complement.
GTTGAATCTAATGAATCAATGACGAAAAGAAAATACTTGCGGGTGTTCCCGCCTTTATATTATGCTGTTATCTGGCGTTATCGAAATTGCCGAAGGTGGGCCCACCGCGAATGTTAAGTGGTCCCATTTCTAATTACGAGAGTACTGAGGCGAGCGAGAACGGTATTTCTTATTTTATTTCATGGATTGGGCGCAAAAATTCGGCCCAACTGTTTCACTTCTATCTTGACTTAGTTGAAATGTTTTTCAATCGTGTTTTGTTGTTTAATTATCGATGTAATGCAATGGCAAGGGCTCAGATGACATTATACCCCCATGCCAGTGGCTGCAGACTGCATCTATCTGCAGTAGCAATGATCGGGTGCAGCGGAAAAAGTTTTCGGTGGCATGTTCGCGCTTTCGATCTCACGATTTTGCGCTCCCTTGCAGGAAAAAAGGTGATAGTTCCGGAACCTAATAGTACTCCTGAGTAAACACCCCTTGGGGATGCGGGTAAATCGTGAGCATTCGAGCAACCGTGGGTATATTGGATATTTCGGATAAAACCTAATGTGACCTTGAGTTTCGTTACAGTGTATTGACATTGTATTAAGTCATTGACTACTTAATCGCATGCGGTGTACATCGTAAGAGCTTCGTAAGTGTTCGTCAAGTCTTCGTTACGAACTCGGTAATAAAACCCCAAGAAGAATGATCTTTGATTAACAACTTATTCGTTGATTGGCCACCATACAGTATCAAAAATATAATGAAGATATAGCTTTGGGATTCAATACGAGTATCTGAGATAGAGATCTAATTAGATATGAAAAATAATCAAGATCTCGTACGTGGTCCAACGATTATCGGACGATTTACTAATGTCGAACCAAATTTAGGCAACACTACGAGCTACATCAATCATGCACAAAATCCGTAATTCTGTTATCCTATGTAGATAGACGTATAAACATCGCACATAATGCGGCGTACTATTCCAACAAAGTACGCCATTTCCCTAAGTATTGAAACAAGTATCCGCACATTTAGACGTCCTTCTTGTTCAACATCATTTCCTCTTGCAAACGGAAGGTATCACATTGAACCTCGCTGTCCTTGATCACAGCAACTCTCATCGTCGCCAACATGTTGTGAGCCGCGTTAGAGTGAGCGTAAACATGACCGTTGAACGCCTTGGTGGCATCCTTGCCCAAAGACGCTCTGACCAAAGCCTGTCCACCAGGATGCTCCTTGATGAACTTTTTACAGTTGTGGACAATACCGGAGATAATGATAAGACCCTCCTCCTTGGCAATCTCGTTGAAGTGGTCCTTTTCCCAAACGGGCAACTCGGACACCGCAGGGCCCCAGTTCAACTTCTGCTTGACTCTGTTCAACTTCTTTTGTTGTTGTTGGTACAAGCCCTGCTCGATGGCGTTCTGGGAGAAGGTCTTCAAGTTCCAGGCCAAGCCAATCTTGGACAAACCCCAGATACAAATCTTGGTGGGGTCGTATTGGTACCACTTCAATGCGTTTCTGTAGTCCGATGGGAACTCGTGGTGGAAGTTGTGGTAACCCTCACCGAAGGTGACAAGAGCAGTGAGAACGTGGTCTCTTGGGGTTCTTCTGTCGTCAAATGGCTGCACACCGATCCAGTGCGCCAACGAGTTGACACAGAAAGTCGCCTGCTGGATGAAGAAAAACTTCAAGATACCCGCGTAAATAAAACCACCCCAGTAGTCGCCCCAGAAGATACCAGCAACAAGACAAGGGAAGATCACGGCCGAAGCAATCATGACAAGCAAATAGTGACGGTGCTGGAACACCACGATTGGGTCAGCGGTCAAGTCGGAAATGTCGGCTCTGGCTCTGTTCTTGGGGTTAGGAATGGTCAACATCCAGCCCATGTGGGAGAACCAGAAACCTTGTCTAGCGTCGTAAGGGTCTCTCTTGGTGTCAGTGAATCTGTGGTGCACTCTGTGCGAGTGGCCCCACCACTTAATGGAACCTTGGACTGCTCCCGCGCCAAAAAAGGCAAAGAAGAGCTTAGGGATAACGTGGGCGTCGTAGGCCTTGTGAGACCAAAGTCTGTGGTAGCCGGCAGTGATGGACACACCGGAGAACACGTACATCACGATCGCCAACCCAACGGTCTTCCACTGTGGCGGGTAGTGGTAGGCAAAAAAGAGACCCAGAGAGGGAATGACCACGACAAGAATGAAGTTCAACCAGTTCACATGCTCGTGCCAGTTGCTCATGGTCCAAGGCTGTTCCGAGATGTGGGTGGTCTTGGTGTACTTGATTCTTTCCTTTTCGTCCTTCTCAAGAATGCTAGACAGATCTTTCACCATCTGCTCCGCGGTAACATCGACCAAGGATTTCGTTCCCATCAACTTGCCGCCCAACCCGGCGGCCACAATTCTGGGGGTCTTCTTGTTGAAGCCAGCGGCAAGCGCATTGAGCGAGGTCAAGTCGACCGCTTCCAAATCGTCAGTGGACATATTGGATGACTGCAGATGTAAGGAAGGAGCGGGAATTGTGGGATATATATATGAGCCGGCCTATACAGGCGGCAGGCGAGGCGAAAAAATGCGAAAAAAATTGGGTCGAACAATCAGTCGTGGCCACCTATCGCACCACCACCTATTGGATGCAATTGGTTGGGGCCACTGAGAGGACGGAGCTACGGGGAGAGATTGCCGTTGGAGTTTAATCCTTTTGTTTTTGCGTTGGCGGCGACTTTTTTTCTTTCCTGGCCTTGGGCCTCACATGGCGCTGTAGCTCCCACTATCAGAATCATGGGCCTGATAGAGGTGTCCTGTATAGCTTAGATTAGGAGCGAAAAAGAAAAGCGTTGCGCAAATTGTTGGGCTGTGTCTGTGTGCACACCGGGGTCCGTCAGGCGAAGCGAATGCACTAGTAACAGGGCCCCAATCGTCAGCCCACCTATTGGCTGATGTACCGATTGCTTATTGCATAAAATCGTACGGCTTTGCCAACGGTTGGGTGCCCAATTAGCTGTTTTACTATCCCAGAAAATGTCCGAATGGGGCGACCTCCGGTGGACCTGGACGACAGCAATCCCGCCGCCGTAATGCACACGTGACGCAGCACGTGATACAAACCGCTCCTCCCTGTTTTCTCCTGGCCCTGCTGCCCATGACCCTATGCTAGCCAATCACACATATGTATCGTTAGGCGGCAGGGGGATCCGATCTGCCGAAAACGGGGAGGCAACCCAGTGACCGCAGGTCCCGATCCGGCCATTTGCCTATCCGGGAAACCACAGAGGTACGGGTGCATGTACCTTTTCCCCCACACTGGTGATCATGCGCGGTGTAATCGCCGATGGGGCCCCGGTGCACCGGCTCTCCGCTGTACTCGTGGGTTTGGGGGCCTGCAATCAGCAGGATTTCTTTGGTTTCTTTTTTTTTTTTTTTTCTTTCCCGCCTCCTATCTTCCTTCCCTGGTTTCTTTTTCCACCCGCACAGAGTTCCTCTCTCCACGGTTACCGCGGGTCGCACCCGTACCCCAGACAATCTGGCTCCCCCGTTATTGGCCAAGCGTACTGCAGAAAGAAAGGGTCACCAACAGGAGGCGGTTGGACATGATCGCATTGTTCAACCAAGTTCTAAACATTCTTTTCCACAAACGACAGGATTTCCCGCTCATTGCCCATCTTGGTCCTGCCTACGTCCCAGATCCGTGTTTTGTGTGAATCATCATCTTCTTACCCATAACTGTGGATTGCTCCGATCGTATATCCCACCCATACACCAGCACCGGTCGTTTGGAGCGCAAACTTCAATCTTTCGCCCCACAACACCCCACCTGCCTCTGGTTTAACTGAAACAAACATAAACTTGTCCTTCTACTCCAATGTCACATAATCCATCTTTTCTGCGGTCGCCGCAGTCGCCGCTCCAGGGCCACCAGCAACTCCACCCTCACCATGGCCAATCCAATTCTAGAAAACCATCCATTGTGGAATTGTTGTCGTCGCCGCCACCCTTGCCTGCGGAGCACACACAGGGAAGCATCGACGAGTTCAGCTTGTCGAGAAACACCTCCGTCTCGTCTAAATCGCTGTCGATTTTACAAAACTCCGCTTCCGATTGGAGTGAAATCACCTTAGCGGATTTGACGGAAGCGAACAAGCTCATCACCATTGACAGCACCTATTCGGTACAACAGGCGTTCGAGACGTTGATCACCCATGACTTGACGTCGGTGCCGGTAGTGGTGCGGGGTGCAGAGGGAAAGACCAACTACTTGTCTTTCGACTATTCGGACTTGAACACGTATCTCTTGTTGATCATGGGCCGCATTGACGTCAACGATTTGTTCATTGATGAGATAGGCGCAGACAGCGGCGAGCAATTGTCGTTGGCCGAGAAAAAGGACCGATTAGCCACGTTTGTTGCCAAGGCAAAAAAGGGCGAGGAGGTGCCGGTGGATATGCTTGTGCGGTTGCAGCCCAAGTCCCCATTCATCCGGTTTAAGGATTCCGAGACATTGCTCAAAGCTGTGGAGACGTTTGGTAGCGGTGCCCATAGAGTGGCCATCCTCAACACCGCCAGCAACATTGTAGGAATTCTCTCCCAAAGACGGACGATCAAGTTTTTCTGGGAGAACGCTCGCCGGTTCTCGTCGCTTGAACTGCTCTTAAACTCGTCGTTGCAGGACTTGAAGATTATCTCGCCCAACCCCATCACCATCCAGGGCGACTGTCCGCTCATTGAGGCGTTGGAGAAGATGTTCAACGAGCGCATGTCGTCGCTCGCGGTGATTGACCGCAACAAGTCTTTGGTGGGAAACATCTCCATTGTCGACGTGAAGAACGTGTCGTCCACCAAAAACTCCCACTTGTTGTTTAAGCCGGTGACCAACTTCATCTCGTACAACTTGTCGCAAAAAGGTATTGAAAAGGGCCAGGACCAGTTCCCTATTTTCCACGTGAACCCTCAAACATCTTTGGGCCGCGTGGTGGCTAAGTTGGTTGCCACTCAGTCTCACCGTTTGTGGATTGTTGAGGCAAGAAACTCCCACCTTGGTGTTTCTGGTGCCACAGTGGAAACCGCCCTTGCAAGCGAAGCCCCAGTCGTGACTGCCGCCCCAACCGCCATCCAACATGAGAGTGGTCGTCCAGGAAAGCTTATAGGCGTGGTTACCCTCACCGACATTCTCGGATTGTTCGCCCAGGGAAAATCCGGGGTCAAGATCGACCCGCATTTTTCTAGAAACCAGAGACGCAGATCGTCTACGCTGACGACCCGTTCTTCATTTGATGCTGTCGTCCCTACTCCTACTACGCCAAAGCAACCACAAGCGCAACCAAACCAAGACATGTTCCGCAAGTCTTACCAGACAGGCAAGGACAATGTGTTCAGCAATGAATAGTATATATAGCTCAATGAAGAGTCCACATTTCACGGTGCATGTAGAGAGAGAGAGAGAGAGAGAGAGAGAGAGAGAGAGAGAGAGAGAGAGAGAGAGAGATAGTAATTCGATACTCGTTAGGCTCGCCTAACATGGAGATTGTGAGACAAACCTAGGTTTGCCAATTGAGTTTTCTAGTAACGTCATAGAGTCCTCAGCCCTTCTCAGCCATAAACCGCCAGCTTCAGGTTGTGCAGTACCATCACTAACCGCAAGCCCTAGTCTGCCAGTTGCCCAGAACGACGGTGCATACAGCCTGCATACAAATATGAACTTGGGTGGACGTAGCCCCAACCACGCCGGTCCAATAAACTCGAAATCACGCTTTCCTAACGATAAATAGATTCAATAAACAGATCTCAAAGTGGCACCGAGAAACAGAAGCTATGTTCCTGGGGGAGGAGAGGGCAAGCGATACGGATGACAACACATTATGCAGGCACATCTGTTGCCCAGCAACAGCCATGTTGAGGTAAACAATCAATATTCATCACCTCAGGCCAAATATATATTACAGAAAGTAGCCCCGGTACGAGCGGTACAATTTCAGAAAACAACATGCCCCTTATAACATCGGTCCTTCCGGTGTGGTCTGAAGAAATTGAACCCAGACCGATTTTGATACTGCAGGAACAGTCATTTCTTTTCCCCGGGGGATATAGTCTTGGAAGATGAGGTCAGCTACTGTAGAGAGGCTGGCGATGGTATCCTGCAGCATGAAAGGCGTAAATATGAGCACAAACCTCCAGATGATGGGGTTACCCGACGTGAAAAAAGATTTTTTTTTCCAGTTGCGATTATATAAAAGTCGCGCTCGCTGATCGGAACCCCCCTTTTGAAAACTTTTTTTCTTAGTATAACTATTAATCACAATGGGTAAGGAGAAGAACCACGTCAACGTCGTTGTTATCGGTCACGTCGATTCCGGTAAGTCTACTACCACCGGTCACTTGATTTTCAAGTGTGGTGGTATTGACAAGAGAACCATCGAGAAGTTCGAGAAGGAAGCCGCCGAATTGGGTAAGGGTTCTTTCAAGTACGCTTGGGTTTTGGACAAGTTGAAGGCTGAG
>PPLK02000081.1:0-21537 GCA_003707795.2 Clavispora fructus | reverse complement strand
CGCGCGCACACACCTCGGCGAACGCGCGCGCGCCGCCCAATTCCATGTGGCGGTCGACGTACTCCGCGTGGTTGGCCGACACCAAGTGGGCGGCGTCGCGCAAAATCTGGGCGCGCTCGTGGGCCGGGCGCGCCGACCACAGGAGAAACCCGGCGTAGGCGTCGCGCGCCACGTCGGTGAGCGGAACCCACGCTGGAAGCGGCAGGTAGTGGTGGAGAATGTCACCGCGGGGCGAGCGCACGGCGATGCGCACCGATGAAACCACAGGTTTGCCGTTGAGAACGCACGGCACAGTGCGCATGGTTTAGGGAAACTGAGTTGAGGTTAGTCGAATGGGGCGGTTAGAAACCTAGGGGGTGGCAACGGAGTGAAGAGTGAACGGTCTCAAACGAGAGCGGACCAATTGGAGCAGGTAGAGAGTTGATCTTTGGTGGAGTCTCCGTAGCAGCGAGGGTGGAGTAGGGAGCAAGAGTGAAGGATTGAGTTGGAGAGCGCGAGCGGGTGACGGCGCGCACTGGATGGAAGTTTGAGCGGGTGATGATGCGCACTGGATGGCAGTTTGGGGCGCGGCCAGCGAAAGGAAACGGCAAGGCAGAAATTCAGGCGATGCGTAGAGCCAAGAATGAACACGTTAGAGGAAACAGTGTCTTGGCAAAAGTAAACCTCAAGCTTGAACCACTTCAATAACTTACGACGCTTTTTCATCAGTTGAATGGGCTGTCCACCGCATCAGGATTAGGTGTCTGACCAGGACTTACGGTTACCACGATTTACGGTTATCCAGTCGACTTTCGGTTAGGTTCAGAGTTAGGTGAGCGCTGGGTAGCAGGCCACAGTACTCTTTTCATTGTGATATGCGATATGGTGTTCTTCTCTGGATCCAGTGGCCCCTACGATTCGTTTTTATTTTCGTTCAATGATGTATTAGCGATACATACATATAGGTTCTATACATACATAGCATTCCTCGACGGAATCAACAAAAATTAGAGTTGCTAGAGGCTTAGTAACCGAAAGCAGCCAACTTCTTAGCAGCGTCAGACTCAGCGTTGGAAGACTTGGCAGCGGCCAACTTCTTGGCAGCAGCAACCTTCTTGGCGTAGTATTCGGCGGATCTCAACTTTCTCTTTTCCTCCAACTTGTCGACAATAGTCTCGTACTTCCAACCAACGGCAGCAGACAACTTACCGACAGTGGTGTACTTTCTGCCTTGCTTCAATCTCAAGACTCTCAAAGCTTGTGGAACGACAACTCTCTTCTTCTTGTCGTATGGTGGTGGGACACCCTCGAAGACCTTCAATCTCTCCAAAGCAGCCTTACCTCTGGCAGTCTTGTGAGGAATCATACCTCTGATAGCCTTGTACAAAACTCTGGATGGGGCTCTGAAGTGGAATGGACCCTTGGTTCTGTTGTATCTGGTGGCCTTTCTCAAGTAGTCGTGGAACTTCAACTTGTTTCTGAAGAACTCACCAGAGATGTTCAAAGCTTCACATCTGACGACAACGATCTTTTGACCGTTCAACAATTGCTTGGCAATGATGGAAGCCAAACGACCCAACAAGTGGCCCTTACCGTCGATGACAACAACTGGCTGGAAATCAGACATTATGTGTGGTTTACTTTGAAAAGAGGATTCCGTATGACTTGAAAATTTTTGTGAGGAAAAAACGTGAGACTGTCGCAGCGCCGGTGGTGCACGCAGCACCTTCCCAGACTTGTGCAGGAGTGGTTTCCGGCGTGGCGTGCGGGACGGCGCACGTGCGATGCCAGGGCTGAAGCCCTGTACCGGGAAGTGCCTTCTGGGATCTGGGCCCGGGGTTCTCTTTTCATGGGCTGCGGCGGGGATTCGGTTGCACACCACGTCTGAGGGGGCAGAGGTAGACTACTCGGTGTATATCTTGGTTTGTGTTGCCATTTGTTGGCGGTTGTTGGCATTGGAGCGATGTGTTAGTGAGTGCGACAGTGGTGCTACTGTTAAGTATGTTGCACCCAAGCTGGCAGGGGCAATACGGGATAGTTGGTCCGGGTAGGAAATTAGTCCGGAAATCTTAAAAAGAAAAGGTCAACACATGTGCTGCATCCCTTTACCCATGGCCTAATGTAACCTTTCCATCTCTGTCCACTACTGAGGCCACGTCAATCAGCTGAATCTTGACTACGCTACTCACAATTTACCTTTTAATTTACATCTAAACAGTAATCTCTCCGGCCTTGACCATATAGTTAAGAATGGCAATGATGGCCTTCAAGGAAGACTCGTTGGCATCGGAGTCAACACCACATCCCCATCTGGTGGTCTTAATACCCTCAGAGTCCAAGTAACACACCTCAATGTACGTGGCAGCCTTGTCTTGGGTACCAGAACCCAAACTGTGCTCACTGTAGTTCACCACCTCCAACAAGGTACCGAACTTGGTAGCAATGGCGTCCACAAAGGCAGAAATAGGACCGTTACCCGTTCCGGAAATGGAAACGTTCTCACCGTTCACAAGCAACTCAGCAGTGATCTCACGGTTGGTGTTGGCACCCTTACCCTTGGTACTAGTGTAGTCCTTGAGCACAAAGGTGGAAGTACCGAGGTACATGTAGTGCTTTTGGAAGAGAGCGTTGATCTCGTCGGTCTTCAACTCTCTGCCAACCTTGTCGGCCTCGGTTTGCACAATCGACGAAAACTCAACCTGCAACGATCTTGGCAAGTCCAAGCCCAAGGATCTCAAGATAACCCACGCAGCACCACCCTTACCAGATTGGGAGTTGACTCTGATGACAGCCTCGTAACTTCTTCCAATGTCCTTAGGGTCCAAAGGCAAGTAAGGAATCTTCCACATGTGGTCGCCCGCAGCGTATCTCTTCTCGGCCTTTTGGAAACCCTTCTTGATCGCATCTTGGTGGGAGCCAGAGAAAGCGCAAACAACGAGAGAGCCACCGTATGGCGCACGGGGGTGCACCGAGATCTTGTTGCATCTCTCGGAAATCTCAATCAACCCTTCCATGTCAGAGAAGTCCAACTCAGGCGAAATACCGTCGGTGTACATGTTCAACGCCACCGTGACCAAGTCCACATTACCAGTTCTCTCACCGTTACCGAAAAGACATCCCTCGACTCTGTCAGCACCAGCAAGCAAACCCAACTCGGCAGCAGCAGCACCACAGCCTCTGTCATTGTGAGGGTGCACAGAAACGCACACCTTCTCACGTTCACTGATCTCGTTACAGAAGTACTCAATCTGGTCGGCATAGACATTAGGAGACGCAACCTCAACAGTGGCAGGCAAGTTGAAGATGATTGGGTCTTCCACGGTAGGTTCCCACGCGGCCTTGACGGCCTCACAGATTTGCACAGCAAATTCGGTTGGGGTGTCACTGAAGCATTCAGGCGAGAATTCAAGGGCCCACTGGGTCTTTTGTTGAGCTGGGTCGTCCTTGGTCAAGGATCTGACCAATTTGGTGGTTTCGATGGCCTTGGCAATGGCGTCTTCTTGCGACATGTTGAACACAACATCACGGAAAACGTCCGAAGTGGCCAAGTAGATGTGGATGGTGGCCTTCTTAGCGCCAGTCACAGACTCGACGGTTCTTCTCACCAAATGTTCTCTGGATTGGGTCAAAACTTGGATTCTAACGTCCTCAGGAGCATTTTCCACCGCGTACCTGGTGAAGTCAAAGTCAGTCTGGGATGCGGAGGGGAAAGACACCTCAATTTCCTTGAAACCAACCTCGACCAACTTTTGGAAGTATTCCTTCTTCTCCTCGACGGTCATAGGGTCGGGCAAAGACTGGTTGCCGTCTCTCAAGTCGGTCGAAAGCCATCTGGGCGCTTTCGTGATTTTGTTGTTGGGCCAAGTTCTGTTAGGAAGAGCAACGCCTTTAAACTGGGCGTACTTGGAAGAAGGGTCTTTCAACATGTTCTTGTAAGGTTTGGCGGTGGACGCCACCTTCTGGAGCAACACTCTTGTTTGTTTAAACATGGTTGAAGAAGAGTACTAGTCCGATTAATTTTTGAGATTGCGCCTGGTGATTAAATGTGAAAATTTCCTCAGGCGCGAAACCGGGCCGGGTATGCGGGGTCGCATGGTAATTCGGAACGGCGATATTTCGAGCGATAAAAAAGACAACAAAAAAAGGACAAAGAGGGGATTTGGGCGCTTGAAGTGTCATTTGGCGTAGCCAAATTCGGGTTTTGTTTCATTGATCTTGCGATAGCGCTGTTCATTGTGAGTTTGAGTGGGCGAACCCTAGATTATCGCCGTCGGTGTGAATGCAGGACATTATCGGTTATTGATAACCGAAGAAGACCAACGAGTTACGTGAATCCGAGATAAGGGAGCTGGAGCTATACTACGGACCAAGAAAAGCAAATTTAAAAAGCACGTAGGGCACTTTTGGCGGATTGCCTTCAAGAAATTTCTCATCAGACGGGGTAATTGTACCTCAGTAATATATGGATGTCACGTTAACGCATACAACGATTAAACAGGTCTGCAATACGATACAATAAACTACGACGTACGTATAAAGATGATAAAAACAAGTGGCAACGAATAGTGCTCAGGAAGTATTAATAGTGCTCAGAAATGATGAATAGTCAAGAATGATTACAAATAGGGCTAATAGTGCTCAAGAATAGTGGAATGTCTTCTCTATCACTTGACCCATGCAGGTACATGTATAATGCTGAGAGAAGGTCATGCGATCTCCACCACTAAGATCACTCATTTTACGCATCAAAAAAATATGAGAAAAAAAAGAAAGAGTGCAAAAATAAGGGAAATATGTCCCCGTAAACGAATAGCGTTATACGCGAAACCAGTGTTCTTGTTGGATGGACGGACCGTGATTCATTATCTACTCAAGAGAAATTCCCCATGAAACATCCGTACATCTTCCTTGCATCACACCCATCACGCCCCAGGCGCTATAGGCTGTTGCACCCCCAGTCACCGGTCGAAATCCACAGTTATTGGCTTTTGGAAAATATTATGCTACGATACAATTTCCCGTTCCACTTTTTCTGGTACTAAATTCAACGTTTTTTTTGTTGGAAAGATTTCCCGATTCGGTTCCGGTGGCCAGTGGCGATGGGCTCCACATCGTCCTGTGCAGCACCTCATCAGTGAAAAACTCATTTTTCTAGCGCACAGAAAGAATATTTACCACTACCCCATTCTTTACTCAATTAAAATGGCCAAGTCTTCATCTAAGTCTACTAAAGCTACCAAGGTTTCTAAGAAGCAAGTCGAGTCTTCTGACTCTTCTTCTTCTTCCTCTTCTTCTTCCTCCGAGTCCGACTCTTCTTCCTCTTCTTCCTCCGAGTCCGACTCTTCCGACTCTGAGTCTGAGGAGGAGAAGGTTGAGAAGAAGGTCGAGGAGAAGAAGGAGTCTTCCGACTCTGAGTCCTCTTCCTCTTCCGACTCTGAGTCTGACTCTTCCGACTCCGACTCCGACTCCGACTCCGAGTCCAAGTCTGAGACCAAGTCTGAGAAGTCCGACTCTTCTTCCGACTCTGACTCTTCTTCCGACTCCGACTCCGACTCCGACTCTGAGTCCGAGAAGGAATCTTCCAAGAGAAAGGCCTCTTCTGAGGAGGCTTCTTCTTCTTCCGAAGAGCCAGAGGCCAAGAAGGCCAAGGTCGAAGAGGCCACCGAGGAGGAGCCAGCCACTTTGTTCGTCGGCAGATTGTCTTGGAACGTCGATGATGAGTGGTTGAAGAGAGAGTTCGAGGAGTCTGGTGGTGTCATCTCCGCCAGAGTCATGATCGAGAGAGACTCCGGTAAGTCCAGAGGTTACGGTTACGTTGACTTCTCCAGCAAGGCTGCTGCCGAGAAGGCGTTGAACGACTTGCAAGGCAAGGAGATTGACGGCAGACCTGTCAACTTGGACATGTCCAGCGGTAAGCCAAAGACCCCAGCCAACAACGACAGAGCCAAGAAGTTCGGTGACGTCCCATCTGCTCCTTCCGACACCTTGTTCGTGGGTAACTTGTCTTTCAACGTCGAGAGATCCACCTTGTTCGATGCTTTTGGTCAACACGGTACCGTTGTGTCGTGCAGACTCCCAACCCACCCAGACACCCAACAACCAAAGGGTTTCGGTTACGTGCAAATGGCCTCTATCGAGGAGGCCCAAGCCGCTTTGAACGCTTTGAACGGTGAGTACTTGGCCGGCCGTGCGTGCAGATTGGACTTCTCTACCCCAAGAGACAACAACAACTCCGGTGGCCGTGGTGGTTTCGGTGGCCGTGGTGGCCGTGGCGGTTTCGGTGGCCGTGGTGGCCGTGGTGGCCGTGGCGGTTTCGGTGGCCGTGAGAGATCCTCCACCCCAACCCCAAGATCCGGTCCTAACTCTGCTTCTTTCGCGGGTACCAAGAAGACTTTCGATTAGGTAGCATAGGCATTTCTACTGTTGTACATTATTATTAGTTGATGCATGAAATTTTCGTTCGAATGTGTAGTGACGGTGGTACGTTTGTGGAAGCCGGGGATAGCGTGGGTATCAGGTATAGTTCCGGAAGAAACTCCGGAGATAAGGAATCACCTGGTCCCAACCATTAGCGTCGATGGGTGCATCATTCCATTGTCCAATAGCACCGCAAAAAGCCAAAGCCGGTTCCCGGATAGTGGCATCATAGAAGCATTGTAGTTGATACCAGATTAATTCGTAATAGACTACGTAACAATCATTAGGCTGATTTGAATACTTTGTAATAGAACCAATAGGCTAATTCATAATACTCCGCAATAGAGTCAACAGGCTAATCCGTAACTAGTCCATGATAGATTCAGTAGGCTAGGTCATAATAGAATGCGTGATAGACTATGTAAGACAATCCAGACTGAGCACCACTCCACAATCCGCTGGCTATCATGCAGATCGCCACTATACGCCAGCCTTCGGCGAGTCCCAAGAGCCTGGCATCTTTTATACCTGCCACATGGTCACACCCCATATCGCGACGGTAAAACCGAACCTGTAGCCGAAACCAAATTACGTAAACCAATTACTCAAACCAAATGTAACCCAAACCAAATGTGTGTTCAACCCGGTGGCCTACTGTATATACCGCATGTGCACCCGCGTTGTTCGCCATACATTCCCGCGGCAGCGCAGCTTGCAGTCTTCCACCGTAAATATATGTCTAGTTCCATTTCCCCACAACGATGCCGACAGCGCCATACTCCAGCAAATGGCCACACCCATGCCTCTGCACAGACGTAAGATCCGCTGTTCCTGGATTTTGTGCGTTTTTCCGTAAGCCGCAGAGCATTACTCTGGAGTTGCGCCGGCCACTTGTTCTTAGTTACGCACACGAGTCTATAGATCGCCGGACCGCCCCGCGCGATTTTCGGAATTTTTTGCCGGTTCCTTTGGTGAGGCCGTTTCAGTGCGACTTATTTGCTTCCAATCCACCGCCTCGGGGCGCACTGCGCCTTTTCGGGCTGAGATGCCAGTTGCACCCGCCTCTTTTTTTTTCTTTTTCTTTTTTTTTTTATTCTTTCTTTTTTTTTTGCTTTCTTTTTTTTTTTTTTTTTTCGTTGGTCCATGTTACGGCGACTGTATGCCATCCGTGCCAGCCTGTCAATCAGGTGACACATTGAGTGCTCGGATTGTTTGGCCGCATCGAAACATGAACAATAGGCCGGTGCGACAGTATCCACTCTAGTTACGATAACCGTCGGAAACCACTGCCAAAACCCACTGCCAGAACCCACTGCCAGAACCCAAAGTCAAATCCCCGCCGAAAACCCCCAGACTCATATCCACGCTGTAGACACCGTTCCCGGTGTGTTCTCTGCCTTCTGTATTGATGGTGTCACTAGCCACTACCAACCGCAGTGCAGGCCAACGGTGTTCGCATGCACCGCCGCCCCTTCATCGGGCGAGGCACTGTGTGCACGTGACCCGACCCGCCTGGGAAATCTCCCCCAAGACTCTTCCCGGCTCCCACTCACGGCTCCCCACCATCCCACACGCCCCTCTCCTCCCGGTAATAGCGCCCCTCCGGTAAAAGCGCCTTCCCTTCCGCCGCCCTCCCGTCGTTCCTCTGTGCCCCAATGAAACGGGCCGTGGCGAAATTCATCTCGGGTCGGCTGACCAAAACCCAGCCCGACTCGTCTGTGGCAAAAATCGACAGCAATTCAGTGGAGGACTTCTACATTCTGCTCGACGACCCACACAAGCTGTGGCTTCCGGGCGAAGAAATCAGCGGCCAGGTTGTGCTCGTGAGCCGAAAAAACTTGGCCAACATCGCCATTGTGTTTTCGCTCCGAGGCTACGTCAAAATCCACGCCCTGCCCCAGTCCAAGCTCCGCCCGGTGAGGCACATGTTGTTTAACCACGCCATCAAAATCTACGGACCCGAAACCGCGCCAGCGCTGCCGCGTCCCGACCACGAGCTCGTCAACGGACTCTACAAGGGAGAGCACCGCTTCCCGTTCATCGTCAAGCTTCCCAACAAGCGCGTGTTCACCTCCATCGACTTTGGCAAAGGCGCCATTGTGTACGTGCTCAAGACCTCGTTGAAGTCCGCGTCCGACCCGCCGGACCACGACCTGCTGCCCGGCTCCACCACCAGTTCCAACCCCTCCGACTTTTTCTCCGTGACCAAGTCGTTATCCAAACTCAGCACGCCGTCGTTCACGTCGGAGAAGATCATCAACCTTATCAACCCAATCGATGTGGCCGAGCTACCGCCTCCCAAGCCCAAGCGCCTCCTCATCAAGGACCCGCGCAAAAACCTCAAACTACTGCGGGTTCAGTCGTCCAACTCTACCTTAAACACCTTTTCCACGTTCTCGTCCACCGACTCCGACACCGTGCCGGCAAACCCCAACCCGTTGACCCCGAACCTGATCAACTCCCACATCCCCGCGTCCGCCGCGTCCATTGCCTCAAAGCTCGCAGACTCCCCGAAAAACATCCGCGTGTCGTTGGAAATCGCCAAGCGCGGGTTTTTGAAGGGCGAATTGATCCCAATAAAGTTGACCATCAACCACTTGAAGAAAATCCAGGACTCCAAGGGCATCATTGTCACGCTCGTGCGCGTGTGCCGCCTAGATTATGGTCTCGACGGGTTCTACGAGTCGTTCCGCAAGGACTTGCAACAGCTGGTGATCCCGCTTTTTGTCGATCCCAAGACGTTTTCGCTGGAAATCAATACCAGCTTGCGCGTACCGCCCGATGCTTTCCCCACCATTTCTGGCTGTCCCATCGTGTCGTTCCAGTACTTCATCGAGGTCATGCTCAACCTTTCAGGAAAGTCGTTGAGCTTCGACGGCCCCAGTGAACACCCAAAGTCGGCCCTGCTTCTGCTCGAGGAACCACAGACGTCGCCAGGAAATGTCTTGGGCGGTTACTCTTTCCACCCGTATCAGGTCAACCAGGACCGCTCCGACTTTATCAACACTGATCGGTTCAAGCGCCTGAAAAAGTTTCTCCTGATCACGTCTGAAGTTGTCATTGGTACCCACCGCCTGGAAAAATTATCGGCCCCGGTGGTATCTCCAGAGGGCTCGATTCCACTCGGCAATTCGCCAAATCGACCTCTGGAGACCAACAGTAACACCAGCTCGCCCTCTCATTATGGCCAGTTTGGCTCGTTGCCGCCGAGATCACAGGGTATTCACTCTATTTCAGAATCGTTACAGGTAGACGATTTTGCTGTACCCTCGTATCTCGAAACAACAAATACTCCATCAGGATCTCAAAATGGCATGGAAGGGACTGCGCCATTGTACGAAGACATTTCGTCCGTGCCCGTGCCACAGTTACCCAGTCAATTATCTGAGAAAGAGCAGATGCGCCAGCACGAAGCCAGTCTCCTACCTTCGGAACCCCAGTTTGATGATTCTGAAAACAGCGAACAAGAGACCGTTAGTCCTTTGGATCACAATCGCCATATTTTTGATGTTGCAGACGACTCGAGTCCGACAATTCATTTCCACGCAGATTCTGGCCTGACTTTACCTAATGAACCAGTCCCAGATTTGCATGAGCAACCATTTTCGCTCGACGCCATTGGTTTACCTAATGGTATGGGAGTGGATGGTACTGAAGAATATGTGCCAAATTATGACAATGCCGCCAACGATCGCTTAGTTAACACTACATTGCTGGAAGGAAACACGCTTTAGATAAACACTAATAAGCTTCTACCATTAAGTACATTATAATCCTCATTCTTTATATTATTCGTGTCTGTCAGTAAACTATTCATTATTCTTGGCGAAATACAACTCTTTCTTCAATGAGTTCACCTGCTCGTTCAACAGGTCTCTCTCCTGTTTCATGATGTAGATATCAGCTTCAAGGTCCCTTACTCTCATTTGATAATGAGCATTGGCCAAATCATCGCCCTCATCTGCATCATCTCCGCTGTGCGCGACCGTAGGACTTGACAGCATTTGTGAGTCGGCCCCTTGCGATGTAATAGAGGAAACCCTTCTTGATTTTCTCAGCATCATCAAGTCTTGGTTTTCGCGGGCCAATTTTTCAATCAAAAGCTTCTGGCCTTGCATTTCTTCCTGGTTCACATTGAGAGCCTTGCTGGTATTTTTCACCGACAGGATTGCGTTGCGGTACTTGTCTTCCAAGGCATTCAACGATTCCATCTTAGCTTCCAATTCCGCAGTCAACGCCAGCACTTCCAAAGCAGACGATTCTTGTTGAGTCCGGCAAGTCAGGAGTAATTCATCAACCTGCTTTTGCAATCCAGCAACAACAACATTTTCCAGGGTATCAACCAGGCGGATTGTTTCTTCTCCCGCTCTTGAGTTTTGCCATAAAGCTACCAAGCTTCCTAATTGCGCAGACAATTCAGTAGCATTCCTCTTTGGAATAGCACCCTCCTCCAATTCGCGAGATTCGACCTCATTGCTGTCCTCAAATTCCACAGGTGCACGAAGGCTCTTATACGTGTTGAATTCCAATTCCAAGTTTTCAAACTTGTGTCTCCAATCAGCAATTTCCTGATGCAATACCAGTTCCTGTTTCACTTGCACCGTCAAGTCAGCAATACGCTCTTCTTGGGCTTTGATGACGTTTTGCAAAGATGATAATTGGGTGATTTGGTTCTCCATAAAAGGCTCAAATCTTTCCAATTTCTCGCGGTGTTGCAAGTTCTCATTTTCCAAGTACACCAATTTATTAGACAAATCGAGGTTTTGCAATTTATACTTGGTGGTATCAGTGAAACCCTTTGAGGAAACAGCTGCTTCACCCTCTTCAGTCGTAATTTCAAGGTCTTGTGGATTAATTGCACCTCTGAGCTCCTCGACAAGCGCGGTTTGCTCAGCTAACTTGGCAGAAAGAAGGTCTGCCTCCTTTGCCTTCTCGGAATTTTCATTAGCTGATTGTTTGAGGTGATTGTTTTCTTCTTCCAAAGCTTGAATTTTTTGGGCAACTTGCTTTTTATCTGTCGCAGCCATAGCTTTAAAATTAGCAAAGTCTGCTTTCAAATCCGCGATAAGTTTCTTGGACTTTGCTTCGTTCTCAGATCCAATGTTGGAAGCGTTCGATTGACTAGCGCCAGAAGGAAGAGAAGACGAAGCAAAAATGTTACCTACTCCTCTATCTGAGGCCATAATCACTGGAGTGGCCTTTTGGTTGCTGCCAGTGGCAGAAGGAGATCCGTCGGTAATGGAAGGAATAGGGTACGCAAAATCCTTCGACAACACAGGCGTCAGACTCTTTCCCAGATCGTCGGACTTGTGGTCTTCATCTCTGGAAAGAGAAGCGCGATGATCGCTAGTGATTGGAATTCTGTCAACGTCGGCGATTTCAACCGTCTCGGTGTCGGTAGTTGTATCGGCCTCACTAATGGCAGAAGATGGGATGTGTACATCGACAAAATTGTCATTCATCTGTTCAACAATCTGCTCTTTGGGACGAGCAACGGTTTCTGCCGGTTCAACACCATTTCCGATCTCGTGTGCCACAAGGTTGGGGTCAAGTGAATGCTGGAGACGTTCAAGGGACGTGTTTGGGGTGCGAAAGTCCTCAACGCCAGCACTCAAGCTTTTACGGTGCCTGGTGAAAGCGTCATCAGATGGCGTCGGAGATGGATGCCTCCTGCTGATCACTCCGGCTGCACCTCCAGCAGAAGCAGCCATTTTCTTCGGAACTCCTCCGCGCAAGAAATGGTCGGCGAGAGGGATGTCTAAAACGTAGATCATGGTTCCCACCTCGTGTCCATCGTAGTTCTCGTACGTGTCAAAGTTCATTGTATCTTCATAGATGTAGTCGTTCTTGTCTCCACCCATTATGACCAACTTGTGCAACCTGGGAATAAAAGACATGGAGTGACCACAGCGAGGGCCAGGGCCACCGACAGAAAATTGCTTGCCCAATGACTTCCATTGAAAAGTGCGGAGATCCAAGCAGTGCAAGGTGTCGTAGATGGTGCCGGAGAAATCGTTTCCGCCATAAATGTACAACTTTTCGCCCACAAGAACCGCCGAGTGCTCATTGACCGGCAATGGCACATCGCCTGTGGTGGGGACCTGCAGCCACGTATTCTTCAAAGTATCGTAGCACCACAAGTCTCGAGAAACCTTCTCGTGGTTGTACACACCACCAAAGATGTAAATCTTGTGTTTGAAGATGGACATCGAGTGGTTGGTCAAAGGAGGGGGCTTGAAGTTGTTGGTAGGCTCGGCGATTTCCCAGCCCGCTTTGGGCAGCTTGAATGACGTCAACTCGAAGTAGTACAAGTCGTTGAAGACGTCATTCTCCAACTGGCCGCCAAACAAATATAGCCGGGAGCTGGAAGTGCTCAACGACACCACGCCAATCAGGTGGCCGTAACGTCCGCGCGGCTTGTTCAAAAGGTGCGACGGGATGGTGTACTTTTTGTTGTTGATGTTGAACATGTAGAGGTTGTCGTCTGGGTAGCCATTGAAGTCCGTGTCAACCGTGTCTCCGCCATAAACAATATAGGCATTTCCGCACAACACAGAAGAGTGGCCCACGCGAGCAGGTGGGTTGGTCTGGTTCATCACATCGATCAACTCGGTGCTGAAACCGGTAATGGTATTGTCGGGTGAGACCTCCGGGGTGATACGCCACGTATCGCCAAAAACAGAGCCCTCCTTCAAGCCGCCCATAATGAAGAGCTCGTTTTTGTCCGACGAAATCGTCAGCGCCGCGTGTCTGTAGCGAGGAAACGGCGAGTTGAAGATCTTGTACCTCTGCCATGGGGTGGTTGCGTTTTTGTCAAAGGTGGCAGAGGGAAAAGCGGGCGGCAGAACGGTTTTCTGTTCCCGCTCCAAGACCTCCGGTTCAGGTGACGGCGTTTCGGTGAACTGCGACAGCATTGACGGCCTGCCGAGATATGAATGCCTCGCGTGTTCTCGGGTCTTTGTGGGCATGGTGGGGTCAGTATCAGATGTCTTCTTTTTCTTGCCAAAGTGGAAGCGAGCCATGGGGTCAAATAGAAAACAGGTCGGGCAGAATAAACTGAGATAATGGGGAAGAAATTTGCGTTGGCAGAAGGCCGGGGTGGGGAAACTTTTATACTATGTTCTGACTGAAGTAGGAAACGTTCCATCCCGGCAGTTCGTACAGGACGCGGGGGAAGGATGCGGCTTCGGTGGCAGAAGCTTTCGGGTGATTCTGGTGAGGTGATCCTCCTGCAATTTTTCTTGGGGGTTCTGCCAGAACACCCCACGCCACTTTCCAGTGTAATTTGACGGGCTGATGTCCCAGTGGTCCATTAACGAAGCTCTGCAAATATATGGATCTACTGGAGACGAACTTTGGAACATACCACTAGCGTAGACGTGTTACCCGATTGGGTAAGTGCACTTTTCCTCAATAGGCAAATGGACAGAGGTGACACTGACTAACCGTACTGTTGGCCTAAAGCGGAAACCAGCTATTTTTTTTTCCTTGCGTCTGGAAAAACAATATCTCGCTGGAAAAGAAGAGCGATTAGGTATATTATCTGAGTATTCTCCAAAAATAAACCGTGCACAGCCAGCCCGGTGTGCCATTAGTGTTCACCGGTTAAGAGTTTTGCACGCAAAGCATTTTGGAGCTGCAGGCTGAGACAATCCCGTTTCCTTTTAGAGTGACAAACGTTTCATTTGCTCTTTTTTTTTTCAGTAACAGTAAATTGCTTAAATGTGTTTCTTGTGATTGACCAAGATATTGATGTGAGAAACCAATTCTCAGTATTTGCTAAAAGTAACGAAGATGCGACAAAAGCCATAAAAGCCAACACCACTCCTCTCAGACCCAGAAATGACTATTACCTCTAGAATTCTCACTCAAACCCATTAACCTTCTCAGGATTAAATAAACTTCTCCAAACTGGCGTCGGTTGGAACAAACCCCCATGTGGCTGCAAAACACGGTAACCACACGACCCGCTATACCAATGTTTGTACGACAAACCGCACATTTGGATCTTCACCAGCCATGGGTTTCGTATACGACCCTGAAGTGCAATTGGCGCAAATATTTCCGGATCCAACTTCGCTTTCCAATATCGACTCCGTGCTCGACTACCTCCAAAAACAGAAATCCTACTCCAATGCCCAGATTGCATCTCAAATCTCCAAATACAAACAGCCGATTCACGTTCTGCTGGACATAGCTGATCTCACGAAAAGCATCTCCGATGTTCGGGAAAAGTCTACCGTGGCCCAAAAGGATATCTTGGAAATGACTTCGAGTATCAAACGTTTGGATACAATCAAGAAAAATCTCGTGTTGTCCATGAAAGTTCTCAAACGTCTACAGATGCTTGTAAGTGCCTTTAATACCCTTACAGAAGTGGCCCAATCCAGAGACTACGAAAAGATCGCCAGCTATCTTGGAGCTGTAAAGGAGCTTATGGTATTTTTCAAGCCATACAAATCAATTGATGAGGTGGGTGCATTGACCCAGCAACTCAGGAAGACGCAGAATAAACTCGTGGAAGATGTGTTCATCGACTTTGAGGAATCTTTCACCAACAATATCACAAACGACAAACTCGTGTTTGGATGCGAAGTGCTCGAGCTTGCGGATAGCAAGAATAAGGATAGACTACTAAAGTGGTTTTATAACTTGCAACTTAAAGAAATACTGTCCATTTTCAGTACCTCTGACGAGGCCGGTGGCTTGGAAAACTTGAGCAGAAAGTATATTTTCTTCCACAATATCTTGAAAAACATTAGATCGAATCACGTTAAAGTGTTCCCACCGCTGTGGCAAGTGGATTTAGAACTCTCCAAGTTGTTCTGCAAAATGACGAACCAAGATCTTTCGTCTCAGCTTTCTTCCGTTCCTTCCGTAATTCTTCTTGAAGCTCTTACAAAAACCCTTGAATTCGAAAAAAGCTTGAACGAAATTTACAACACAGCCGACTTTTCTAACATGATTCTGGGTCTGTTCGAGCCATATTTGACAACTTGGGTAGACGAGCAGGACTCGGTTCTCAAATCAAAATTCATCGAGTTTTATTCTGCCCCTAAAATTCCGAACGAGTTTGCCAACGCAGGAACGGCAAAGGAACTCTTAGCAATTATGAAGGTTAACAATGTGCCCAATTTTGCTGACTCTTCTGTCGAGCTTTTCAAAATGTTCCAGAGAATTTTACTGCAAATTATCAAATTATCAAATGGGGTAATTTTGGTGGACTTGGCCCGATTGTACGCCAAATATCTCAGTGAATACCAGTATAAGATTCTCGCTCCCATCGTGCAACAAATCGATATTAGCCCAAAGGGAATCGAACCCATTAAGTATTTGACTATGGTTTTGAATACCGCGGATTACATGAATAACAATATTGATGATTTGGAGGAAAAACTTGGAAAACTAGTCGACAAAGCGTACAAGGACAGAATCAGTTTCCAGCCTTCTAAAGATTTATATTTCGAATTGATTGGAAAGACCATCAAGGCCATGACATCCAAAATTTCTAATGATTTGCAGTTTTCCTGGAGACAATTTGAGAATCATAATTGGCAGACCATGGAATCTGTGAGTGACACATCTGCATATATGGAAGACTTCGTGCTGGCTCTTGAGGAAAGCTGTGGGATTATTTTACCTTTGATTATAAGAGAGAGTTATATGAGAAATTTCTGCGATCGTCTTCTCGAACTTATGATAAACACTTTCATCAATAAGCTTCCAATTATCAAACCGTTATCGGCTGTTATTGTGGAGCAAATTCTCTTGGATGTGTCGGTGCTAAAGAACTTCTTCAAGACGCTTCCGCTATATGCTGATATAAATTTGGACAAGGAAAATCTTGCCAAAGACGGTGGCACGGCAATCCCTAAAAATTACACCAGATACATGAACTCCCAGTTTGCCAAACTAGAGATATTACTAAAGTTGTTAATGACTCCGGTGCTCCCAATTGACAGTTTGACTGAGAATTATCTTAATTTAATTGGGGACAAATCGCAGGACAACTTTGTTGAGTTTTTGAAATTGAAAAATGTGGAGAAGTCTCGTCAACCGAAATATATCGAGACGTTCAAGCTCCAGGTCACCTTGCGTCCTGACCTTGTTGAAAGCTCACCTATTTTCAGCGCCTTACGGAACCAGAACCAAACTCAAGAAGAAATCCACCCATCGGCACAAGCCCCACCATCTCAGGTTGATATTAGAGAAGTTTTCAGCAAATCGCCTGAACCTCAGTTTGCTGAATTTTTGAAGACAAATTCTGCAAAAATCCAAAACATCAAGCTCAACAATCGGTTAAAAGACCTAGCTATCAATGGCGAAACGCATGTCAACAAGCTTAATGAGAATTTCAAGAACTTTGGCAAGTTTTTCCGGAAAGACTTTAACCACGACGGCCAAGAGTGACCGGTGTCATTTGAATCGGCAGAAAATAACATTTTTGCTCATTGCACTGCTGTGTGGAGTATCGAACAGAGCGAAACGAAATGTCATGTCGATGGCTTCGGCCGTATTCCTGCTCTAATAAGTCCAGGTGTGATCCGTCGTGTTTTCGTGTTTTATTCGGGCTAGAGAGTTTTGTCGGCATAATAAATGACAAACAGCTCACTTTAATACGTAGAGTAACAGAACTCAACAATACTAATCTTCGTGGCCCTCCTAGAGTTTTCTGTGGGGGGTTACAGGTATTCCGATAGTAGGTGATGTCCTACACATGAGTCAATCTCTCTATTTGAGTTGTCGCACTCAGCACCGGTTATCTTCTTCTTTAGTAATGGCGAAGCTCGTGAAGATTTGCGGTTTACGGACCACAGAAGCAGCAGAAAAAGCCATAGATTCTGGCGCAGATATGCTTGGTGTTATTATGGTTCCCAACCGAAAGAGATCCGTGTCTTATGCCGTGGCGAAGGAGATTTCTAATCAAACGAGACAAGCGAGAGAATCCGCGGGCCTGCAATTCAAGTCTGCGGCAGAGATCATTGCACATGTGGAAAAGCAAGGACTTAAGGATTATAACCTGTACTTTGAACTCTATCGGCAGCTTTTGGCGGAAAATGGCCCGTTTTTGACGGGTGTCTTCCGCAATCAGAACATCGATGATGTGTTTGCGCTCGCAGAGAAGTGTTCCGTCGATTGCATTCAACTACATGGAAGCGAGGATGTCCAGGCGTACTTGGAGCGCAACAAGGATGGAAAATATTTAATCGTCAAAAGATACGTGATTCCGGACCAGGTGGACGAGATGACGCAGTTCTTTACTACGGTATGCGGTCGCGCGGACCAAGGATTTGCGTTTCCTCTACTCGACTCGGAGCTCGGAGGCGAAGGACATACGATCGACTGGACCCTTATCAATGATTTGAAGGGCAAATTTGTGCTTGCCGGCGGATTGAAGCCGGACAACCTTCATGACACCATTCCGTACGGCAAGAACGTTATTGGGTTTGACGTGAGCGGGGGAGTCGAGAAGGAGAATGGCGATAAGGACTTGGAAAAGATCGAGCAGTTTGTTCGCAACGGTAAGAAGATCTAACTGGAAAGCTCAGCACGTAGAACACAGAACATAGCACATGGAGAACATAGCACATGGAGAATATAGCACATAGAGAGCGCATCAACGGTAGCAAGGGTGGGTGCAACATAAAATCATACAGTAGACGACCGCGAGTGCAGCACAACCGCAAGAGCCTACAACAGGAACACAAGAGTGGATATCATTACTATAATTACACGGACTAATCCTCCGAGTCCCAGTTACCCTGCTTTCTTTGTTGCGGCACCTGTGGACCACCGGCTCTCTTGGCCATGATGATCTGATCGATGGACAAGATGGTTGTGGCGGCCTCAGTGGCAAAGTTGATGGCCGATTGCTTTGTGGACAAGAGATCGAAGATGCCGGCAGCAGTGGTATCCACCAAGCCGTCGTCGGAGTCGTTGTCCACATCCACACCCTTGGTTAAGCCCAGGTTGTCGGCGGCGGAGTGGGCCGCGTACAACTGACTCAACACCTCGGTGGAGTCCATGCCAGAGGTGTCAGCCAACACCTTGGGCACCACCTCAAACGCCTTGGCGTAGTGTTTGATCGCGAGCTGCATCAAGCCCGGGGTTTTCTCACCGTGCTGGGCAATCAACTTGGCCAACTCGATCTCCACCGCACCAGCGCCAGGCAAAAGACGGTTGTCCTTGACCAAGCCCTTGATGGCGTTCACACCGTCATCGATGGCTCTCTCAATGTCGTCCAAGTTGTTCTGGGTGGCGCCTCTGATGATGATAGTGGAGGTTCTGGAGGTGGATGCCTCCAGCTGTCTGAACACGGTGACACGGTCACCGCCAATCTCCTTTGTCTCGATGCAGTCGATAGAGCCGGTCTCCTCCGGCATGGGCGCACCCAATCTGGGCAACGGGGTGGCACCGCACACCTGGCAGATGCGGCGCACGTCGAACTTGGACGGCACCTTCAAGATCAAGATGCCGTACTTGTTGAAGTAGTGGAGCGCCAACTCGCCGACACTGGAGCCGGCCACCACCACGCGCACGCCTGCGTCGGCAATCTCTTTGCACATGGCGTCCAACTGCTGCTCCTCGCCCTTGGAGAAGTCCAACATTTCCTGGGCGTTGTGGAGCAACACCGTGCCCTTGGTCTCGGTGGTGGAGATGTCGATGGGGCAGGTGAACACCACCACCTTCGACTTGACCGCCACGTTCTTCACGTGTCCCTCGGGCTCGCGCGGGAACACCATGCCCTTGACCACCTCGGAGTGGGCCAACGACGAGCCCATGATCTTCACCACGCGCACATTGTCGATGTTGAAGGCCTGGGGCTTCTTGGGGTTGAGAATCAACTTGACCGCGTCCACCACGAGGCCGGAGATGGTGTCCTCCAACCCGTACTGCTTGGCCGCGATCACCGGGCGGATCACCTTGAGGAGGTGGGCCGGGTCAACCAACTGGTCCACCGCATCCACCACAAGCGTCTCCAACACCTCCTGCAAGTAGTTGTTGGCCAACTTGTAACCTTGCACAATCTCGGGCACGCTCAAGCCGAGGTGGATCAACTTCTCTGCGATATTTAGCATCTCGCCCGCCAAGATGAGCACCAAGTTGGTGTTGTCGCCCATCTCGAACTCCTGTTGCTTGGACGCCATGATCAAGATCTTGACGGCAGGGTGCACGATTTCCAACTCGTTCAAGATGGTGGCCGCGTCGTTGGTGATGAATGTTCTGTCGTGTTTGTTGACGAGAATCTTGTTTCTGCCGCTGGGACCCATGGAGGTGAGCACAATGGAGGAGATTTCGCGCACCGCCTCGATGTTTCTGAGCATGGCACCATCGGAGGCGGAGTACAGCGAGTAGCCCTGCTTGAAGAGCCCGGAGTTGGGGGCTGAAGGCAATTTCAACGACATTGGTGGTGTCGAAAATTTTGGGCTGGCGGATTTTCATGGGCGCGGAGCGGTTGGTCACGTGCACGAGCCACTACAACAAGGCAACGGGAAAGTCAGTGAAGTGGGTGGCGAAAATGGACCACGGGATAGAATACGGGATAAAATACGGGAGAGAATACGGGAGAGAAAGCGGGATACAGAAAGCGGGATAGAGAATACGGGATAGAGAATACGGGATAAGAGGATGGGAGGATGGAGGCAGGACCCAGGACAGAATAGGAATGGAGCGCATAAGAATGCAGAAACATGGCAAACATGCTACGGGACAAAAGAACAAAAAAAAAAAAAAAGAAAATCAAAAGAAAAAAAGTGTCCGGGCACACATCCACCGCCTACGACATCCGTGATATGGTTCATGTTCTAATTAGAGCCGGGCGAGGGCAGCGTAGCACCACAGGTGAAGAAACTATGTAACACAACGGGCCGTAGGAAGATTCCAGACAACAGCGACCCCAGAAAGAGCTCCAGATTCCAGCTCCAGATTCCACAGCGCGAGCACACCCCTGGGGCCTACAGCAACTCCGCAAGCGAGAGCTGGTCCACCAGCTTGCCCACAAGCGGCGCAAGCACCGCCAACGGGCCCGCAGGGTCCTTTTCTAGGTGCGCGGCAATCACCGTGTTGTAGCGGCGCAACAACGCCTCGTACTTCTTCATCCGGGTCTCCTGGTCCGAGATCTTGCGCTCGTGCCGGTCCATGTTGTCCTGCAACTGCTGCTGCGCCTTTTTCTTGCGCTGGCGGCACTTGGACGCCGCCACACGGTTGCGTTCCAACAACCGCTCCTTCTTCCACGCCGCAGTGCCCGGAATGGGCCCGTTGTTGGGGTTGAATATCACCTCGTTGTTGTAAATAAGCAGGTGGTTGGGCGGCGGCACACCGGCCATGCTGGCGTCGTGGTCCGGGTCGAACGGCACTTGTGGGTTGTGGGGAACCGGCGCAGGCGCCGGGGGAAGCGGCTGTGCGAACAGCGGCACAATGTCCGAGTCGTCTATCAGCAACATCCGCTCTTCGGACGCAGACAACATGGGCTCCACCAGGCGCGGGGTGCGCTGCTGGGGATGGCCCGGCAATGGCGCGGGGTGCATCTGGGGCTGTAGCTGTGGCTGTGGCTGCTGGTACGGCGGGAAGTCGGTCAAGTCGTCCAACAGGTTCTCGTCCATGAAAAACGCCTCGTGGTTGACAATCTGGCCAATCTGACCGTTGGAGATGGAGATGCGGCGGCGGCGCGGGACCCCGGCGTCGCCGGCGTACGGGAGGTACATGGTGGAGTCGAGGATAGGCGGGTTGGTGATGGGGTAGGAGTTCATGTCGAACGGGTTGTGGAACGCCAACCCTTTGTAGGGCACCGGGTGCTTTGCATGCGGCTGACGAGCGGCAGCCGCCTCCGAGGGGTGGAGCTCGAGCGGCTGGTATTGGTGGGGGTCCTTTTTGATGGCGGGGTCGAACGGACCGTCAAACGGTTCCTTGTGGTGCATCATGGGACAAAGAAGCGAGCAAAGACAGGGGCCGGTGGGGCTGTAGAAAGAACCAAGGCACCGCCAATGGAGGATTAATGGATTCCGCGGAAGACGGGGAAAGGGCGGAGGGTACGGTAAACGGTACGTGAGGGAGAGTCGGGAGTCAGGAAAGTGACTCGGGCTGCGATAGGGGGGCACGCGGGAAAAAAGGGCGAACCGGTTGTGGGATTAAAGGCTATGA
>PPLK02000080.1:0-21623 GCA_003707795.2 Clavispora fructus | reverse complement strand
ACCTTTCATTACCCGCCACGCCTCCAGCCCCATGTCCGCCCCGTCCCCCTTGAAACGGCCCGCGGCATCGGACTTGCCCACGCCGCACCAGTTGGCCGCCGCGTTCAAAAAACCCCGTGCGCCGCAAATGGCCCCTCGCTCGCTCGTTTCCACGTTGCCTCGCCAATCCTCCACCAACACTACCAACACCACTACCAACACTACCACCGCAACCCACGACGCTGCAAACACCCCCGCGGCATCCATGCCAAACACTCCGCTGGGCCTGTGGCACCACAGCATCCCCCGCGGCCTGTACCCGGTGGTGTACCCGCCGTACCACATGGCGGACTTCTTCACCGATTTGCACACGCTGCTCCCAGCGGCAGTGACGGAGCAGATGCGGCGCGTCACTGCTACGTTTCCGCCGCCGTTGCCGCCCATGGTGCCGCCTGGCGCGCCGCAGGACCCCGGCATCATGGTGCCGTTTGTGTACCCGCCGGTTCCCGTGCTACGGCCGGATGCGTATGCCACCGCCACCCCGGCCAAGGCCGCCGTCTACCCCGTGATGGCGCCGCTCCCATTCCCGCCTCCGGGATACATGCCGTACCCGCTCCTCAGCCACCAGGCGCCGCTCACGCCGCACGAGGTGTTTGGCGACTGGCTCGAGGCGCTGCACCACCTCCCGCGCGTGGACATGGTGGTGGCCAGCGCCGCGGGCTCCATCTTCGACCTCGGCGCGCTGGCGCTGCTGGAGGGCTGGACCGTGGCCCGCTTGGATCACTACGTGCACAGCCTCCGCCACTCGGACCCGGAGGCCGACGACGCCCGCAGCGACAGCGACGACGCCCGCAGCGATACCGACACGTGCGCGTCCAGCTACCGCATCTATGCCGACTACGCGGACCAGGTGGACACCTCCAACGCGGTCGACCCGCACGCACAGCCCGCTGCCCAGAACCGCGTGGTGGTCAGCACCTCCGAGCGCCAGCGCTACCTCCAGGTGGAGCCGGTGGAACTCGCCCAGGGCCGGACCTTGGACCAGCGCCACCACGCCGCGTGCGAGTACACCGACGCGGATCTCCCTGTGACCCCCGAGCCGGTGGCACTACCGCCGGTGGCCGACGCATCCAAGAAGCGTACCCGTGCCGACCAGCTCAAGGCGCGCGCGGCGCTTGCCGAGTACGAGCGCACCACGCGTGCCAGCAGGTACGCCGCCAAAAAACGGGCGCTCTTGGCGCGGTTGCAGCGGCTCCAGCGCTCGCGTGTGTGCTACAGCGACGGCTCCTCGGTTATTGACGACGCCGAGCTCGGGGCGTACGCCGCCCGGCGGCGGGTGGAGCGCGATCACGAGTTATTGCGGTTGAAACACTCCTGCCACTACGAGAAGCTTAAGGCCGCCCTCGCATTCTACCAAACGTCCAACCGCGCGTACAAGAACATGAGCTTGGTGGTGACCAACCGGCTCCGGAAGTTGAAGAACTTCCTTGAGTACCAGCGCCTGGTGCTAGCCAGCGTGGCGGCGCCGGATGCAGACATCTACAGCATCCGCACCAAGGAGAGTGCCAAGTTGTACAACAGCTTCATCACCCAGGACTACGACGGGGAAATCAAGAATGTGTTTCGCGCCGCGGCTGCCAACGAGGACAGGGGCATTCCGGGCGACAGCCAGCCGGACTTTGACCCCTCGTGGTTCGACAAGGTGTTTGTCGACCAGGCGCCGCCGGCAATCGTGCACGACTTTATGCCGTTGGTGACGGACGAGGAGTTCAAATTGGTCACGGGCGACGCGCCGCAGAAGGCCACGGCAAAGGAGCCCAACGGCAAACTCAAGGTGGTCAAGCACGCCATTTTCCAGAGCCCGCTCTACGACGTGGCGTTGTCGGTGTCCGAGACTGCGATGTCGGACGACGGCACGCTTGTGGTGAAGAAGCGGCCGGGGCGGCGGGCCGCGCCCAAGTCCACCAACCCGGAAGAGGTGAACCGGCTGCAGACAGAGGCGGCATTGGTGGCGAAAATCATGAAGCTGTTTGTGGGGCCGGCGGCGGCCAACGCCGACGAGCTCAACCACGACATTGACCTGATTGGCATCAAGACCAGGTGGCCGGTGAAGTAACGGTGCGTGGGGAGAGAGCTGTGAACATGAACATGAAGATTGAACAAGAACAGGGAACATGAACAGTTGCAGTGAACAGTTGCAGTGAACAGTTGCAGTGAACAGTTGCAGTGAACAGTTGCAGTGAACAGTGAAAAGTGAGCAATCAATAGTGAACAGCTAACAGGAACCAGTTCACAGTTTACAGGTCAGTTCAGTTGACAGTTCAGTTTACAGCCCAACTCACATGTCAGTCAGTTCAATCAATTAAACAGCATTCCAACCATCTACACAGCACAGCAACAGTGTCTATTACACAGCTATATAACACAACGTTAGGATGGTACAAAAGGGAACATAAGAATAAACATAGCGGCGCACCTCTACACAAAGAACACACGCAATAACCGAAATGAACAGAGGCCCGGCTCAGTAGTCCTCGAACTGGGAGTAGAGACCCACAACCACGTTGGCCGCGCCCACCACAAGCGGGAAGTTTCCCAAGCGGGTGACAAATCGGTGGTAGAGCCCCAAGTGGATGAAAAAGTAGTTCTTCACCAAGTGCGCAAGACCATGGAAGCCGTCCACCGCGGTCAACGCGCCGTGGACCGCAACAAAGTAGTGGATCAACACCTTGGCCACGGCAAACACAAACGGATCGTACTTGTAGAGACGCACCACAAACGACTCGTCCTCGTCCTCGTCGTCGTCGTCCTCAATCACAACCACTCTTCTGGAGAAGTTCACGTAGTACGAGATCACCAAGGGGAGCGCCACGGCGTAGAGCACCCAGTTGCCCACAACCAGCGCCACGGAAACGTCCAACAACGCCGTCACGTCCGGCAACGGCAACGTGCACCGCTGCAACCGGGGGATGTTGTCCTTGAACACCGCGTGAACCAGCGCGTTGTCCTTGGTGGCCACCAACGGCACGTGCAAGTACAAGAAGTACGCCAACTCCACCGCAAGCTCCAAGTAGTTCAACGTCACGGTGCGCGACAACGACTCCCTCAACTCGTCGTTCGCCTCCAACGTGGTGACGCCCACGGCGTCCGTCACCGCCAACACCTTGTCGTACGCGGTCTCGAACGCGCCGATGGCGGGGTCCACCACCCATTCCTTCAAGTTGATGGGCGGCGGGGCGTTGTAGTCCTTGTCATTGTCGTCGTCGTCCGCGACTTCGTCGTCCGCGGGTTCGTCCTGGTCCACCTCCACCACGTCGTCGTCCTCATCCTCCGTGGCGTCGTTCTCGACCAACGAGACGGCGTCGATCTCGTCGTCCGCGAGGTCCATCAACGACTTGGCGGTTTCGGGGTTTTCTTCGATGAAGAGCTCGATTTTCTCGAGCAACGATTGCTTTGTGTCCTTGGACCGCACCTGGATGCCGATCTTCTTGGCCACTTGGGCCAAATCGGCTTTCTTGAAGCTCTTGTATTCCGACATGGGTGCTGGGAGAAGCAGAGGGTACGAGTGTTTATATTCGCGGTGGTTTCTGCAGAAGAAGTGGGTGTTGGGGGTGTTTACAATCTTCCGTTTTGGGTGCGCGCAGACAGCAAAGGACGCGAACCGGGGGTCAACCTCAACCTCAACCTCAACCTCCAGACCTCCAAACCCAACCCCCGTCGCTCCAACCTCCAACCTCCAACCTCTAAAAGGGGGCAACACGACAACGCTGCCCTTTCAATTTTTGCCGATTTCGTTTCTGGTCGTGTCGATATCGGAGGGCTGGGTTTCTGTAACACCGTCGCCTCACCGTGTCCGGCACACTAACTACCACGTGAAGAGACACGTGATCATCCGCTATTTACTCTTTCCCAATCCGTCCCCCCATCACCACTCCTCCTCATTCCACCACACCCCACACCCCCAACACACACCGCATACCCACTGGGAAATACGCCTCCAGGTGATGTTTTTACCCCAAATACCCCCGGCGTGGGCTCTTCTGCGGCCCATCTCTGCCTCCAAACGGGGTTTGTGGCGGTTTTCCGCCACTTGGCCCTACCCAACCACAATTGCCGCTTTGCAACTACGACCGCTCTCGGCATCGTCTCGTGTTTCAGAAGAACCCCGCGTTAACCAGCTCGGAATCCAATACCTCTCGCATGACCTCCACAAATCGGTTTTCCCAACCACGTCCTCCACCCAATACCTCGAGCCACAAAACCTGGAATTACTTCTGCTTGCACGCACCCACCTCGACCACAGTGGGCTTCTCGGGAAAAAAACCCAGATCGGCGAGCCGCTCACTCTCCGCAACATGCCGGAGTTGGTGGGAAACTGCTCGTTGGACGAACACTTCTCCCGTATCGGACTTCGGTACGCGGCGCCGTACCTCGCCATGGCAGAAACGCTTTTTGCGGCACTGCTACCCGCCAGGCCTCAGGTATGGCTGCAAAACCCTGGCTGGACCCGGTATGCGCCCGGCGAGGCCCCGCAGCCGGTGGCGTGGCCGTTGGAGCCGGAACTCGTGTTTGACGTCGAGGTGATGTACAAACGGGCGCCGTACGCCGTCATGTGTACCGCGGTCACGCCCAAGGCGTGGTACGGTTGGGTGTCGCCCGTTTTGGCCCCGTGCGACCAACCCCCCGCTGCCGACGACTGGGAACACCTCATTCCGTTCGACACCCACGGCTCCGCCAAACTCATGGTCGGGTTCAACGTCAGCTACGACCGCGCCCGCATCTTGGAGGAGTACTCGGTCAAGCAATCCAAGGCGTTTTTCCTCGATGCCATGGCACTCCACATTTCCCTCAGTGGCATCTGCTCCCAGCAGCGGCCCACGTGGAACAAGCATCGCAAGAACAAGAAGGCGCTCGAGACCGTGGTGGCCAATGACGAAGAGGACGCCGACTTTTCGGCCCTGGACGATATATCTGCGTCGGACGTGGCCCAGGAACTTTTGGACGACCCGTGGCTCTCGAAAGGCTCCCCCAACTCGCTTGCGAACGTGGCCGACTTCCACTGCGGCATTCAGTTGGAAAAAGACTTGCGCGATACCTTCAGCTCGGAGAACATTGACGACGTGACATCCAATTTCCAGCAGTTGATGGATTACTGTGCCCTGGATGTCGAGGCCACGTTCCGCGTGGGCCAGAAGTTGTTCCCCGAGTTCCGGGCGAAAACCCCGCACCCCGTGTCATTTGCTGCGCTCAAGCTGTTGGGGTCGCTTTTTTTGCCCACCACCAAGAAATGGAACAGCTACATCGACCGCGCCGAGAAGGTGTACCAACAAAACCGAACCGAGGTGTCCTCGATCTTGAAGGAACGGGCCAACGAGCTCATCCAGTTTCTCGAACAGAGCGACGAGCTGCTCAAACCAGACTGCGACAATGACCCGTGGCTCAAACAGCTTGACTGGACCCTCAAAGTCCCCCGGGTCAAGAAAGACGGCACCCCATGGGCAAAGCAAGCGTTTCTCACTGGCTACCCCGAATGGTACCGTGACATTTATAAGACAAACCCCGAAAATGGACAGAAGGAGATCAACCTCACGGTGCGTTCGCGTATAACCCCGTTGCTTTTGCGGCTCAAATGGGAAGGCAATCCGTTGATCTGGACTGAGTCCGCCGGTTGGTGCTTCAAGGTGCCATACACCGATGAAGCAGTAGACGAAATGCTCGGAAAAAATTATACCAAGGCTCAACTCAGTGAAGCAGATTTTGATGCTCTACTCCCTGAACTACGTGACGGGGACCAGCCGTACGAGCTTTTCAAGGTTCCACACCCCGATGGCCCAAAGAAGCGGTGCACCCTCATTATGTCCAAGAGTTACTTGCGGTATTTTGAGAGCGGGGTTTTAACGTCAGAGTACGACTATGCCAAAGAGATCTTGAATTTGAACGCAACCGCTTCCTACTGGATGGGAAACCGGAACCGCATTCTCGACCAGTTTGTCGTCTTTGCTGACCCCAAGGGCGAGAAAAATAAGTTTTTCGATACCAAAAAGGAGCTGAAGGAACACAAAGATATGGGAATCATCATCCCCAAGCTATGTACCATGGGAACTGTCACAAGACGTGCCACCGAAAACACGTGGCTCACTGCGTCCAACAGCAAGGCCAACCGGATCGGCTCCGAACTCAAGGCGATGATCGAAGCCCCTAAAGGCTACGCCTTTGTGGGCGCAGACGTTGACTCTGAAGAACTCTGGATCGCCTCGCTCATTGGTGACTCCATGTTCAAGATACACGGTGGAACGGCCCTTGGGTGGATGACGCTTGAAGGTGATAAGCATGAAAAAACCGATTTGCACTCAAAAACGGCAGAAATAATGGGTATCCTGCGGAATGACGCCAAGGTGTTCAACTACGGACGTATCTACGGAGCCGGGGTCAAGTTTGCTACTCGTCTATTGAAACAGTGCAACGCCAGTCTCAGTGATGCGGATGCGGACAAAATTGCCCGCGAGTTGTACGAAAAGACCAAGGGCCTTGCAGGCCACTCAAAGGTTTTCGATAGAAGAGTTTATCATGGAGGTACTGAGTCAGTGATGTTTAACGCGCTCGAGTCTATTGCTTACCAGGCTGATCCGAAAACTCCGGTACTTGGTGCATCCATCACCGATGCGTTGACCCAGCGATACTTGAACAAAAATAATTACTTGACCTCAAGAATCAACTGGACGATCCAAAGCAGTGGTGTTGACTACCTTCACCTCGTGATTGTGTCAATGGAGTACTTGATTGAAAAGTTCAAAATTGACGCGCGCCTTATGATCACGGTGCACGATGAATTGAGATATATTGTGAAAGAGGAAGACAAACTTCTATGTGCTTTGATTCTTCAGATCAGTAACTTATGGACGAGAGCGATGTTTTGCGAACAGCTTGGAATCAAAGAACTTCCCCAGTCGTGTGCGTTTTTCTCCGAAGTGGATATTGATTTTGTGCTCAGAAAAGAGGTGGGGATGGAGTGCATCACTCCTTCACACCCCGAACCTATCGAACCTGGTGAATCTTATGATATCCAAAAGTTGCTCAGCAGTTTTGATTATGCAAGTGCACTTGAACAAAGAAAACGATCTTTGCTGCATCTCAAAAACGTTAAATACGTTCCTCGAAAACCTGTGATTGAAAACTTGGACAACGACCTGAATATCGAGGAAAAAATTGGAAAGTTGCGTTTGCAAAACTCCACAACCAAGGACGAATGGAAAGTGAACGTGGGAAGAATGATGCGCCAATCCCGTCTCTACTTGGAGAATGCTTGGGATCGACCTCCACCTATCAAGAAAGCAGCCCCGAAACAGAAATTGGAGAAAGTAAAGAAACCGAAGCCGCGAGCTATTGAGAAGAGCACCCAGAATCCACGCGCAATGAAACGAGTGGTTAAGGAAGAAGAGTACTCACTTGGTCGCGATGGCGATGATCTTTTGCTCGAAGAAATCCAAAAGACCGCATACAAGCGGAAAGCACCCGCCATGAAAGAAAAGGCTCCAATTGCAATTTCCACACCAAACTTCAAATATTCTACGACATCGTCTTGGATAGGAGAGAGCATGAATTTCCAACCCAAGAGCAAACCAATTCCGCTAAACCGCTTTCAATCGGCAAAGTTTCTGAGCACAAGCTATAAGCTGTCAAGCGTTGTGAAACCGCTCGGGACAAAGAGTTTAAGCAAATATGGAGATCAGAGTGCGACCATATACCCGAAAAGAACATTGGTATCAAGAAGCGGCTTATTGTTCGACCAGACACCGAAAGCAGTAAAGAAAGCAGATATCAATAGGAGAATGCCAGAGGATTCCAATTTTGAGCGACGATCGCAAGTCCACGGCAAGAAGGATGCAAAGCGACGACGACGAACGGATGGTTCCTTCTCAGGCAAATCAGTCTAAAGAAAGATAACTAGACAGTCCAGGAATGAGCTTTAACTGGATCGAGATATTTTTACACCGAAGCGAACAAGAGCTTCCTATAACAATTGATGACATCCCGACCACAAGTCAGGCGGACGTCTCATTGACGAAAGAGCTCGGCAGCGCCGAGCACTTCCCAGCATTTTTAACGACATGATTCCAGGCAGAATAGCCCGGATTGTATACTAGAGATTTTTTTTAGACAATGGATAAACGGACCACAAATAAAACGGAGGTAGATATGGGATGAGGATCTTGTAATTATCGGAACGGATTTACCAAATTGTTCGGTGTTCGGTGGGTGTGGATACGGTGTGGAAGAGAGGATGCGAATGATGGAATCTACATCGAACCAACTACATGTCTCTTGATCACCAACTCACGCTAAACATTCCGTTTGAAACGGCAGCACAAGCACACATTGCCCAAAGGGCCATTTCAGTTGATCCCGTGTTGAAGAAGAACGAAATTACGGTTGAATATTCCGTTGAAGAAACTCAGCTTGTATGTGCGTTTTCCGGCGCTAGCGACCGAGTGATTCGTGTTGCAATCAGCAATGCCATCGACAACATCAAGACCATAATCGAGTGTATGGATGAGTTTGACGGAGAAAAGGACACTCTTTTTGAAAAGTGACGAAGAGAAGGACGGCTGAACCAGAGAGCTGGTTAGAGTCCAAATGACGGTATCAGAATACACCAGACTACTATTAGACCATCAGGTTACGCAGAGCTTGCCATAAAGGTACACCACAGAATATAACGGCCAGGAATAGAAATTATCAAATATGTAATTATAAGTGGAGGACATGAGTGGAGAAACGAGTGGAGAAACGAGTGGAGAAACGAGTGGAGAAACGAGTGGAGAAACGAGTGGAGAACGAGCGAAGAAACGAATGGAGAAACAAGTAGAGAATTAGTACAGACCTCAGTTTCCAGAGCAGTGGAACGGACCCTCCTTTCCCTTTTCGCTCTTCTTCTGATTTGGTGTGGTACTCCCACAGACCGTCATCTTCTTACCTACACAGAAGTGAAATCCAGCTATCGCACCCACTTTGCTATGCTCCGACCGGCCACCACCATTGCCAAACGGCACCTTTTCAAAAGCTTGAAAAGCGTTCCTCGGTTCCGGGAGGAAAAGGACACCAAGCACCACGAATATTCCATCCGCCCCGACACGTTTGCGTTCCGCATCGGGGAACACGCCAAAAGCCATCCACTTCAGAAAAACGCCGTCTCTGCCGGGAACGTGGTGGAGTTTGTTTACAAAAATGCCACCAACTACCCGTTTCTGGACCACAGTCCCCAGGATGTGTTTGACCGGTACCCAGAGACCAATTCTGCCAAGTTGGGGCGGTTGAAACACCGGCCGCGCAAGGTGAAGATGTTGGCGCTGGACTTCATCGAGGACTCGTTGTACAACCCCCACTACGGCTATTTTTCCAAGGAGGTGGAGATTTTCCACCGGGAGAAGCCGTTCAACTACAACGAGCTCGAGGATGTGGACGCATTCATGGAGGAGTGGCTGCAGGCGTACGGACAGTATGACCAACCACAAAACCAACCACAACACCAACCACAACACCAACCACAACACCAGCCCAAACAGTTGCCGGGACAAAAGGCAGCCACTGGCACGAAAATGGCTGCCCCGAAACTGCCACAAATCCAGAACGTGAGAGAGACCCCGGACCAGAAACACACCCCGGGCCAGAAACAGAAGCTTCTGGCCTATGTCATGGGCCAGGAAGTGGCACCTTTGCCGCCTCCGTCCAAGTCCGTCCCCGGCAGCAGACTTGCCCACCATGCGCGTGCCATCCAGCGCCAGGATCTTGCACTCCCCCAACCCCAAACCCGCAAGTCACTCCAGCTTTGGCATACCCCCACCGAACTCTTTTCTCCCTACTACGGCGAAGCGCTCGCCCGGTACATTGTTGTCAACTACAAGCTCAACGGGCAGTACCCGTACCACGACTTGATCATCTACGAGATGGGCGGTGGTAATGGTACGCTCATGGTCAATGTGCTTGACTACATCCGGCGCAACGAGCCCGACATCTACACCCGCACCCACTACAAGATCATCGAGATCTCGTCGCAGTTGGCGCAGAAGCAGTACGCACTGGCGTTGCAAAACAAGTTGGTGGAGAAAGGGTTGGATGCCCGCAAGTTGGAGATCATCAACAAGTCCATCTTTGCGTGGGACACGGTGGTGGAAAACCACTGCTTTTTCATTGCGCTCGAGGTGTTCGACAACTTTGCCCACGATGTGGTGCGCTACGATCTGGAGTCCGGCGTGCCCCACCAGGGCTATGTGTTGGTGGACGATGACGGCGACATGTACGAGTTCTTCTCGCCCGAACTTTCTCACTACACCTCGGCGTTTTTGGGGTTGCGAGAAAATGGCCGTCACCCGGTGCTTCCCCAGGCCAGCACCATGATCGGGCGGTGTAAGCGGCTTGCGTCGTTTGTGCCGCTCGTCAACACCGATGCCATCCACCCGTTGTTGCACCTGCCCACCAAATTGCGGTGGAAAAACCGTCTTGTGCCATTGAAGGATAACTTGACCCCGGGCGAGTTTGTCCCCACCCGGCTCTTGCAGTTCTTCCAGATCCTCAAGCACCGGTTTCCCAACCATCTGTTGATCTCGTCCGATTTCCACTCTTTGCCCAACGCCATGAAGGGCTACTACAACGCGCCAGTGGTGCAAACCGTTGTCAAGGATCGCATGGTGGATGTATCGACCTACATGTGCCACCAGGGCTACTTTGACATTATGTTTCCCACCGACTTTACCTTGGCTAGTGATATGTACCGCCAGGTGACGGGGAAGTTGGCCAAGGTGGAGCTGCACCGTGAATTTTTGGAGCAGTGGGCGGATGTGGATGCCACCACCACCAAAAAGGGCGAAAACCCGATGCTTGACTTCTACCGGAACGTGAGTTTCATGGTGAGTTAGCTCCTTGTAAATAGATTTATTTGAATCGTGAATGAGATTGAATTTTGTAAGGGATGCGAGAAGCTCGTGAAGGCTGGGTGTGAACTGACGCTCTTCTGTAAGAGCATTGTTCGTTTGTGGGCAATACAAATCCCGCAATAACTCTCAGATTTCGAATACACACCTCTCGTAATAAACGTACATTGCACCAGGCTATATACTTTCCTCCCAACAAAGAAAACAAACACCGACAGTCACAGACCTCGGACAGAATTATTATCACCCAAAAAGCAACCCGGTTGCTTTCGTCAATCCACCCCACGCACATCTTGCTAGATAAGTACCTAACAGGGTCACATCGCCCACCATCGTGTCAAGCATCAGTAACGATTCCTCAACGGAAGGCTCCGACCTCCCCATCACTTGGCTCACGCAAACACGCGCACATGACGCCAAGTAGTCCACACCACCGTGCAATGTATCCGAAATATATGCCACAGGATCTGTTTTCT
Organism: Clavispora fructus; assembly: GCA_003707795.2. Lineage (NCBI taxonomy): Eukaryota > Fungi > Ascomycota > Pichiomycetes > Serinales > Metschnikowiaceae > Clavispora > Clavispora fructus. The sequence continues at coordinate 10,240 of PPLK02000080.1, read as the reverse complement.
CCACAACAGCCACCAACTGTTGGGCTTGTTCCGGATCCCGCAACAAAAGTTTCGAAAACACCCCGCTACTTAAACCTGCCACAGCTCCAGTCGCAACCACCACGCCTACGCCGATGCCAATAGAGAAACTGCAGATGAAGTAGACGTAGTTTTCGCGGAACGGGTTTCCTTCAGACGTACGATCCTTGTGAGATGAAGAGAAAAACTTGACCAAACCATCGAAAAGCGTTTTCATGTGGCCCAAGCCCGAAGATAAATTCAACGGGTCTACATCGTGGTAGCTCAGCGACATCAGCAACTCAGCACAAATCTGCCGCTCCATGCGCCGGTAGTCAACCTTTTTAGTAGGGACAAGGCTGGAGTACATTGGCTGGTTATTCTTGCTTGACCGTGGCTTGTGCTTATCGAAACGTTGCTTGTGCGTTTCATACTCACGCTTGTAGGCGTCGTGTGAATGGTCGCTCAACTCGGTGTCGAGGTAAGACTTTACCTTCAGCAAAGTAGCATCGCTGGTCAAAGACAGCGCCTTCAAAATTTGGTGCGGAGTCATGTAGTTGACGATTTCAAGCAAGTTGACAAAGTAGTTAGACGTCATTATGTTGAACACCGTCAACTTCTGAGAGTGCTCGTGCGCCGGCTTTACCAAACTAGCAAGAAACTGGGGAAAAACCCACGAGCCATCATTCACAAGGAAAAGAAGATCCGAGCTGCGCACCGCTGCAAGGTCAAAGTCGAATGGCGGCCGCGCCAACACCAAATGGGAGATGTGAAGCTTTTGCATAATGCCCGGGTCCACGTTGCGTCGGATATAATCGATAAGAGCAGACGCTTCAAGGCGCAATGTCTCGTTAGACGAGCTTAATACCGTCAACCGGTAAGTGGGGCTAGTTTCCGAAAGAGACATGCGGGGCATGATGAACGAAGACAGCTGGTTTTGCGCCACAGACACGTGTTTGGGCCGCAGGGTTCCACTGGTCAACGTTTTGTCGTCATCACCAAACTGTGGAGACGACGCGACAATACGGGTAGAGAGGCCGGTTTCATCGTCGTCGTCGTCTTCCTCGTCTGTTTCGAATACCATGATGGCTTTTTCCACGGACGGAAGCACAACCATGGACTCGGACACCGGCCGCGACGCCGCATCCGACGGGTTATCGTCAGTGCTAGACAAAATCGAGGTCGTGAGCTTGAGCGAGGGAGAGCCTGGTGACGCGCGACGCCACAGTTTGAGCGAGTCGTGGGTTGGCTCCGAAGGGAAGTTCACCGACTGCCACGACAGAAATGACGCCCCGGGGTTGTCGAACGGAATTGGCACCACCAACGGGAAGTTCCGCGGTGGCGGAGGGGTTGCAAACGACTCCTTGGCCGCTAATGGGGGCAGCCGGATACTGACGTCAAGTTCCGGGTTGGTGAGGGCGTCATAAATCGACAGGTGGGAGTTGAGAAGTTTACAAGAGCTGGGAAACACCAGGAAAGGCGCGGTGTTTCCCTCAACCGGCTCAGGGGTGGGTTCGTTTGCAGCAGCGGGCAAAAGGCGAGCTGCGGGGTTTTGGTGGGGTTTCTTCTTCTCGTCAAACATGGCCGCAGACTGGAAGTACCAGAGGGCACAGATGACAGTAGATCTAGGGGTGGGATTCGTTGGACACGGATTCACGGCCGCCAACTTTTGTTGATTGTAGAAGCGGTGTGGTGTGGAGAGTACGGTACTGCCACAACCAGGCTAGTATCAATAAACCTGCGGTGGCGATAAGAGAAATCTGTGGGGAAAAAAACGAAAGACCCAAGGAGAATTGGAATATTATCCAAAAAAGCGGATAGCACAAGGAAAAATGTCTTTGCACGATAAGGGGGCAAAGGCGGTTAGAAGGAGTAGGTTTAGAAACGCAGAGGTGCCGCTCAGGAGGTATAAGCGCGAGTGACGATAAGGTCACGTGTGCGGCGGAGGTGACGTGGTGACGTGGGAGTGCTTTGACGCGAGGAAGAATCGCGAGGCGGGACGCGAAATGGAAAACGGGACCCAAAAAGGGAAACTGCAAAATGAGACGGGTCACAGTGAGGAAGCAGCCAGAAGACGAAATAGCGAAAGCGTGCGACAAGGAAACGGAGAATTGGGTTCCGCTGGATATTCCAGCGGTGACGAAATTAAACGTAAAACATATTGTGTGACAGAAGCGAATTTGAGCACCAAATGTGAATGAAAATCGCACTCGCACCGCCTCTTTGGAACCACATGATACCTAGCATCTGTCAAGTCAGAAAAACAAAGACGACACAATGAACAAATCAAACAAAGTCAACAAAATCAAACAAAAATTCAACGTCATAAACACCTCTAATGCACACCTTCCACTACCCCCACACCCAGTAACCCTCCAATCCCATTCCTATCAACAGTGTGTATACACCTGGAGTTCTCAGATCCGACGCGCGCTCTATTCTACTTCTCCCTCTACACTTCTCCCATGGTTGATGATAAATATATCGGGCTTGCGCTCGCAATGTCATCGTCTTTGGCCATCGGCACGTCGTTCATCATCACCAAAAAAGGGTTGATGGACACGTCCAAGGCCGGCGGCGACAACACCACCCACCAATACTTGCAGAACCCCATTTGGTGGGCGGGTATAGCCACCATGGCCATCGGCGAAGTGGCCAACTTTGCCGCGTACACGTTTGCGCCCGCGATCTTGGTGACGCCGTTGGGCGCGCTTTCCGTGATCATCGGCGCCGTGCTCGCGGCCATGTTCTTGAAGGAGGAACTCGGGGTTTTGGGCAAAATGGGCTGTGCCATTTGCTTGATGGGGTCGGTGATCATCGTGCTCCACGCGCCGCCCGACAAGGAAATCCAGACCGTGGACGAGATCTTGAACTACGCCACTCGGCCCGGCTTCTTGTTGTACGCCGCGGCGGTCACCGCTTACGTGCTTTTCATGATCTACAAGATCGTGCCGCGCCACGGTCACACCAACCCCATGATCTACATCTCCATCTGCCTGAGCGTTGGGTCGATATCGGTGATGCTGATCAAGGCGTTCGGCATTGCGTTGAAGTTGACGCTTTCGGGTAGCAACCAGTTCACCCACGCGCTGACCTACGTGTTCATCATCGTGGTGGCGGTGTGCATCGTGACCCAGATGAACTACTTCAACAAGGCGTTGGACCAGTTCGACACCTCCATCGTCAACCCGCTCTACTACGTCACCTTCACCACCTGCACCTTGGCGGCGCTGTTCATCCTCTTCCGCGGCTTCAACACCGCGCTGCCGGTGAATGTGATCCTGTTGTTGATTGGCTTCCTCATCATCTTTGCTGGCGTGTACTTGCTCAACATTCTGCGCAAGGAGAACGAGGGACGCCTGAGAGAGCTCTTTGGGGTCCATACCGGAACCGATATGGGTCCGATGGACAACGGTGTGGGCGGTTTTTCCATGAGAAGATCGATGCAGCTCGCACGCGCGGACTACGAGGCCGAGGAGACCGTGGGGTTGCGCCGCTTCGACTCTTTTGAGTTGTCGGACAACGAGTCCGACAGACGGTAGGGGTGAGAGGAAATGGACAATGATTCACTGTTGTGTAGCGGACAGCCGGTGGTCAACCTGGGAACAGAACCGAGAACAGTACCTGGGAACAGGTAAACAAACCAGAAAGCCAAGGGCCGTCAGTAGAGCTAACCAACAATTGAATATTAAACATTTGCAAAACACTATCAATAGTCTCGTATTTTGTATCCACGCTCTGAACCGTCTCGGTCGCAGTGTTTTGTGCCACCACTTACTCTTTGATTTCGCACATTTCCTCTTCCACCTCTTGTCCGTTTGCTCCATTTTCTTGTATTTTCTCCCTCTACGTATCACCTCTCGCTTTTCTACACACCTGTCAATTCCCTCAGTGACTTCCCTTCGTGAATTTTCTTCGTGACTTCCCTTCTTGAATTCCCAATTTTGTAGTCCCGTCCTACCAGTCGCACTGTGTCTGCAGTCTATCATTATCAGAACCACACTACCATGGGTGCCAATCTCTCTCTATTGACCCCCCATGCTCATACCGTGGCGGTCCGATCCTATATCGACGTGCTCACTCCCTACAAGTTTCTCAATGTTATCAATGACAACCGCTTCCTCAAAACCATCAAGGCAGTGGATACCCGTTCCGGTACCCTTCTTGTGATCAAAGTGTTCATCAAACCACAGCAAACCAATGTACACCTCCGTGAAGTATCAGAAAACCTCGCTCGCGAAGCGCTGTTTCTCGCTTCGTACCCCAACACCTTGGCGTGGCACCAGATCACCGAAACAGATCTGGCAGGGTATCTCGTGCGCCAGTTATTACGGACCAACTTGTACGACCGGCTCTCGTTGCGGCCGTTTTTGGCGCCGGTGGAGAAGACATGGCTCGTGTACCAGATGCTTCGCCTGGTGGAATTGCTCCATCTGCTCGGCATTTGCCACGGCGACATCAAAACCGAAAACGTGCTTGTCTCGTCCAGCAACTGGCTTGTTTTGACCGACTTTTCCCAGCACATCAAGCCGGTGTCGTTGCCCGACGACAATCCCTCGGAGTTTGTGTTTTACTTTGACAGCTCAGACCGCCGCTCCTGTTACGTGGCACCAGAGCGGTTCTATAACAAGACCGCCCAGGACCGGAGCCACGGCGCCAAATTGCGCCTCACGCCCGAAATGGACTTGTTTTCGTTGGGTTGTGTCATTGCCGAGCTTTACATGGATGGTGAACCGACATTCTCTCTACTGGACTTGTACAGATACAAGCGGGGCGACATGGAGCCCGCGTTACCGATTGCCGACCCCAATATCCGCAAGATGGTGCGGCGGTTGTTGAGCGTTGACCCTGAGGCCCGGCCACTGGCGCTGGAGCTTCTCGAAGAATACAGAGATGTATGTTTTCCTCTGTACTTTTACGACTTTCTCTACGACTTTGTCTACAAGATGAATTCATCCGAACGCTTCGCCCAGGAGGATGACAATGTGTCTCCCAGCGATTTGCGTATCGATGCGATATACGACGCATTTTCAGACATTGTGTCGGCGTTTAACTACTCGTATGATGCGCCGGAGAATAGCTCGGATGGCTTTCCGGGCCTCAAAGTTAACCTACCGCCCATTCCGCATGACTATGTATTCAAATCCAGCTCGACAGGAAAAAACACCGAGAGCCAGGGCGAGCTCATTCTCCTTGACCTAGTGTTTTCTTTGTTAAAATCTGCTCGTCGCCCTCGCTCAAAAGTTAGAGCATGTGAGTTGATTCTAGCACTTCTGGAGCGTACTAGCGACGATATCAAACTCGACCGTTGCCTTCCTCACCTTTGTTCCTTAGTCGATGACTTCATCGAGGATGCGTCTATATTCCAGGGAAATTCATTTTCTGATAGCACCAACTTTGCTAACCATGCGGGGTTTTCGACGCTGGTGGCCCATACGGCAGTGCTAGCCTTGACAACGCTTCTCAGATCTTGCAGCACGATCACACCAATGAATTCTCTCGTATTCCCCGAATACTTGGCTCCGAAATTGAAAAGCATAGCGTTTCTTAACTGTCCATTTCCAGAAGAGGCGTCATATATCAAATCCACTTTGGCCGTATGCCTTCCGTACTTGGCAAAGATATCGGACCATTTCTGCGTCTTGGGCCGTGAGTTGAAGACCGAATCACAAAGCGTGGGATCTTTAGAAATGGCCAAAAGCCGCTCCGAGGCGGATTTCAAGGATTTGAGTGAAGCCTTACTAACCGAAGCGAACGTGAATGTGAGGATAAGCCTTATCAATCATATTCTTCCTCTTTGCCAGTACTTTGGTGTGGACAAGACTAATGACATAATATTACCCCATTTGATCACATACTTGAACGATTCCAACTACCATTTGCGGCTTGCATTTTTGTCATCGATAATGGACATTGGCAATTTCATAGGCGCCTTGGCGTTCGAGCAATATCTCTTGCCGTTGCTTTTCCAGACGTTGAGCGATACCGAATCTTCTGTTGTTCTCAAGGTCTTAGAGGTGTTCAACTTCTTTGTGAGCAAGAAACTCATCAACCCCGAAAGCGAATTCAATGTCTTGTCTGTGTACAAGGAATTATTATCAAATACAATTATTTTGCTACTCCAGCCAAATGAATGGATACGGCAATCAGTTGTTTTTCTCATTTTGCTGATCAGTAACAATCTTCTGAATGCCGATAGATTCTGCTTTCTCTACCCATTAATCAAGAGATATCTTTCCTATGACATATCAATTTTGAGCTGGGATACGTTGTACCCGTGCTTGAATTCGCCATTGACAAAACAAGTTTATGAAGCGGCGCAGACCTGGCGAACAAATGCTACCGCAAAGTCGATGTTCTGGCGAATGTCAAACTATTCCGCGTTCCACGCTAACGGAAAACACAAGCTCGTGTCCTTTTCCAAGGATATGGGAAAATACGTCTACGTTCCTCAGAGAAGTTACAGCAGTTTAGCTGACGCAGAACAAGCACCTGCAGATATTCCATTATCACACGAGGACCGGCAATGGATATTAAAATTGAAGGCGGTTGGAATGGACGACGGCTCTCTATGGAAAGTCTTTGCCCTTAAAGATTATTTCTTAAGCTTGGGACGATTTTCTATGAATGCGCCAAATGCCGACAGCACAGAATTTGAGCTTGCGGGAAACATTAATGTTGCTCCTACCAATATATTCTTTGAGGTTTGTTACAAATCGGAACCCATCTCACAGTTAACCAAAGTTACTGAATCGAGTTACGAACGCGCAGGAAACGATGCACTTTCAGTACGCTTATTAAACACATCCAGCTCATTTGCATTGCCCTCAGCGGGGAAGTCTAAGGCGTCCTTGCAAATGGTCGAAGCCAATGTCATGGGGGAAATGGATCTTTCGCACGAGAGCCAACAACTTCGGCACCCAACCCATATTCACCTGACTAAGAATGAGCCTAATGTCGCACACCGCGTATTCAGTGTTAACAATCAAAAGATCATCTCTGTGACAATGCGTCATAATTTCAGTGGGACCAATCCGTTCGTTCAAAAGTATCTCAAGACGTTGGACTTTGTCCCCACATTGGACGATTTTCCTGAGTTTGGATCGGCGTTGAAGGCTAATCGTGATTCGTTCCATGGTCCGATGAAGATCCAGGGAAATGTTGTTGCGCAAATAAACGCAAATGGTGCTGGGGCGGGTCTTGATGCAATCACCAAAGTTGCTGTATCGCCTTTGTCAGAATTTATTGTGACGGGGTCCGAAATGGGCCAATTGAAAATTTGGGATTGCAATAAACTCGACAAAAATATCACTGGGAAAGGCGCTGCTCTTTCGATGGACTTGAAACTGCCAGTGATGGACATTGTGTTCATGCCCTACAGGCATGTGATTGCTACTTCAACAATGGATGGAAACATTCGGCTTTTACGAGTCCATATCTCCCGGGGAAAGCATCGGAAGATTGTCAAGTACTCGAAGCTCTCATTGGTCCGCAGTGTCAATCTCGAGGATGATTTTGCTATTAATCTTGAGGTTGTGTCTACTCCCAACAAAACGATCTGCGTTGGTATTACAGCTGGGTGTAAGATTGTTGGATACGATGTGGTGACGATGGAGAAATGCACGTCGCTTCAGAGCCCGTTACACTTTGGGGTTCCGACAACGTTTATTGTTGGACACAATTTCGGGTGGTTATTGCTTGGCACGTCGGACGGTATTTTATGTTTGTGGGACCTTCGATTCAAAGTTCTCGTGCGGTCGTGGAATGTCATGCTTGACCTGGTTAAACAACAGAAGAACCCAATCCAGAAGCTCGTGACCGTGAACTCGTCACTGGAAGCAACGTCTTTTGCCATGATTGGAGGTAGTGACGAGGCAGATATCACGGTGTGGAGAATGCCAGGTTTCACCTGTCGCAACGTCTACAGTGTGAATGAGAGCACACCCAAAATCAAGCCTTATGAATTGAAGGAGGTTGATAAGGTAGAGCAGGCGAGTATAGAGAAGGTTTTAGCCGAATTATCGGTTGATACTGAAAGTCGGGCTACGGCGGCAAGCAGGGCACTTGTTTTCGTTCCTCGCGGAGGTGCAGGTGGTGCTAGTGGCGGTCAATACGTTACGGCTACGGGAGACAACCGGATTGTAATCTGGAACACCAAAACAGTGACAGACTCGGTCCTGCTTCTAACACCCGGGCCGGCGAGTTTCACCGAGAACCGTATCTCTCTGAGTCTCAGCGTGGCGTACGAAAAGATCGACTTCAGCAAAAGTGAGAAAACCAACGGTGTCAAAAACGGGCATGATGCGATTCTTGATGTGGCAGTCGTGGCGGGTGCAAATTACATGGTGGTTGCCGTGGAGCGGAACGGCATGATTTATGCATACAGGTGAGGTTGAGAGCTAAGATAACTCAAGAATACGAAGGAACGAGGAATCAAGAACCAGAGTTGATTGAGTAAAAGCCTAGAGATACTGAATACATACATATTGCGCAAATTTTTTTTTTTTTTGGCTTAGTAGTCATTCGAGATACGCAATACCAAACGAGGCATAAACAGGCTCGACTGAACATGGTGCATATAGCGTCAGGTCGCAAACTGCACCGAAACTGTTGCGCTGCATATGTGCACTACTGAGTCATATCCTGCCGGACATCGCAACGGTGTAGGTTTAACACTGCGAATTGAGCAAGTACCTTACAACCCACATATCTGACCATGCCATTTGACGACAAGTTGGGAATGCAAATTGCATTCGAGGAAGCGCAAAAAGGTTTGTACGCTTGAAGCAGTGTTATAGTTCCCGTACTAACCCGCAGGATACGCTGAAGGCGGAATTCCCATTGGAGGTGTGCTAATCCACGAAGACGGCACCATTTTGGGCCGTGGCCACAACATGCGTATTCAAAAGGGCTCTGCTACTTTGCACGGTGAGATCTCCACTTTAGAGAATGCGGGCCGTTTGCCCGGTGCCGTTTACAAGAGATGCACCATGTACACCACTTTATCTCCATGTCACATGTGTTCGGGTGCGTGCCTTATGTACGGCATCAAGCGAGTTGTGTTGGGCGAAAACGCCAACTTCATGGGAGCCGAGGAGTTGCTCAAGTCCATGGGCGTGGAGGTTGTGAACATGGATGATGAGAAGTGTAAAGAGTTGATGGCTCGGTTTATTCGCGAAAGACCCGAAGAATGGAACGAGGACATTGGCGAAGAGGACAAGTAAATATTAATTAACGTCGGGAAGAAAAATTTGTAAATGGGCGAGGCGAACCTGTGGAAAGAGGTGGTTTGGGATACGAGAAGATGACGATAATGAGGTGAAAGGTAGCAGAAGGGTGAGAACGGAGAGCAGAGGCTGGAGCTGAGCAAAGTAAATCAAGAACAAGTACGGATTGAAGTAGATCAAGAACAAAGTGGATCAAGAACAAGTACAGATTGAGGTAGATCAAGATCAAAATGGATCAAGATAAAGTACGTATTAAAGCAGGGATATCGGAATAGAAATAGCCGATGCGATTCAGCAGATGCCCCAAAGGGAGTTGCCGATATATTTTGCATTCATAAGCATATCGCGAAGTGCGAATAAAGCACAGAAAATTGACTTGCGCAGAGATTGTCGCGACATTCTTGCACGGCAGGTCGGAATCGCCGAATAAGGGTTCGAACGCAGACAGCAGATGGGATGTGGGAACAGGTGGGAACAAAGATTATACGGATCTGAGGATTTGGCTCCTCTTTTTGAACAGAATCACAGCACCTGATCCATGGGATGCAAATGGAACAAGGGGATAAGGGAGAAAGCTGGGGGAAACGTACCATTATTTGCAATCGGGAGAAGTGGAAAAAATAGAAATCAGGCGATGTGTAGGAGCCGCGATATGGAGCGCGGTTCTAGAACATGAAATGAGAAACAGCCTCCTGTGAATATGTTGAGGAGTGCCATAGGCAGTTTAGGACCCGCATAGGATCGCCAAGGCATCAGAGTAGAATAATCGGGGTACAACCACGAATTGTCCCGGTTGTTGCCAGTTTTGTTGCCGGTTTTGTCTTGGTTCGCGCCCAATATGCTCTGCTTCTCGCTCTGCTTCTCGCTCTGCTTCTCGCTCTGCTTCTCGCTCTGCTTCTCGCTCTGCTTCTCGCTCTGCTTCTCGCTCCTGCTCGCGCCACATTTCCGCGCCCTCGCCCCATTTCCGCGCCCTCGCCCCATTTCCGCGCCCTCGCCCCATTTCCGCGCCCTCGCCC